>SMDT01000337.1:0-182329 GCA_005392925.1 Aquilaria sinensis
TCTTTTCTTCATTTCTCACAAGGTTAAGGATAGGAATGGAGAAAACCTTAACTCGTAAATCCCGAAGTATTTGTGTATTTTCTGGGGCTTTTCCTGGAAAAGACGAAGAGTATTTAAAGGCAGCCAACCATTTGGGTAGAGTATTGGCTGAGCGTAAAATACATTTAGTTTATGGAGGAGGTAGTGTCGGATTAATGGGAGGCGTAGCATCAGCAACATCTTTATGAGGAAGTCAAGTTCTAGGCATTATCCCAGAACCTTTGAAGTTTGTTTCTGGGGGCACGATCGGAGAAGAGCTAGTGGTCAAAAATCTGCAAGAGCGTGTGCTACAAATGCTTTTAAATGCTGATGCTTTTATCGCTCTACCCGGTGGTTTTGGTATATTAGGAGAAGTCTTCCAAATTGCTTCCATGGCCCAACTTAATTTGCATAAGAAACCTATTGGGCTGTTGAATGTTAACAATTTCTTTACAGGTTTGATAGCTTTTATGGATTACGCTATGCAGAAGAATTTTATATCAAGAGCAGCACGAAGAATCCTAATATCTACAACAACTGTTGAAGAATTACTTGATAAAATGCAAGCTTTTGTTCCCGAACCAGATCCAGCAACGATTCAGATAGACTGGACACGACAGTCTTTCCCGACCAGTTCCATCCCATAATTTTCCTTTACCTGGCCTGTTGAAGTATTGTGGAAGAAGAAGCGATCCAATCCGTTCTTCTTGTCCTTTAGTTTTATTATCAGCATTTTCTTTCGTATTTTGGTTTTTCTTTTCAGGGAATTTCTTTCTTTTTTATCTTGTAGGATAATTTTGTTCATGCTGATATTAAAACCACAGGACAAAGCCTTTAGCTTGGAATGGCTGAGTAAGGAGTAATTTTGTTTACTCTTGAGACGCATCCTATTAGGTCCACTAGTCAGGACATTTTGGGGTAGCTAAGCTTCAACCTTATTTGGATGACATATCTCACAAGGGAATCTATATTTTCTGAGGAAAATATTAGATGAAACCTTGGATATTGATTCCAAACATCCGTTCCCTTTATATAATTTGTCAGTGTTATTGCTACGTCCCATCATTCAGATTCACTCGTTTTATGAAAATTTCAATTTCTGCACTTCCTTATTATGAAAATTTACACTTCCGAAGAAATTATTTCAATTTCAATTGCTTTCATATAAAGTTTTCTTTCATATCAATTTTCCTTCAACGATAGGACAGCTCCTATCGTCGAGGTCCTAAGGAAAGCTCCTTAGTCTCAAACTCAATCAATTTTCCTTCAACGATAGGACCGCTCCTATCACTGAGGCACTAAGGAAAGCTCATTAGCCTCAAAATCAATCAATTTTCCTTCAACGATAAGACATCTCCTATCGCCGAGGTCCTAAGGAAAGCTCCATAGCCTCAAAATCAATCAATTTTCCTCTAACGATAGGACAGCTCCTATCGCCGAGGACCTAAGGAAAGCTCCTTAGCTTCAAACTCAATCAATTTTCCTTCAACGATAGGACAGCTCCTATTGTAGAGGTTCCTAAGGAAAGCTCCTTAGCCTCAAAATCAATCAATTTTCCTTCAACGATAGGACAGTTCCTATCGCCGAGGTTCTAAGGAAAGCTCCTTAGCCTCAAAACTCAATCAATTTTCCTTCAACGATAGGAACAGCTCCTATCGCCGAGGTTCTAAGGAAAGCTCCTTAGCCTCAAAATCAATCAATTTTCTTCAACGATAGGACAGCTCCTATCGCCGAGGTCCTAAGGAAAGCTCCTTAGCCTCAAATCAATCAATTTTCCTTCAACGATAGGACAGCTCCTATCGCCGAGGTCCTAAGGAAAGCTCCTTAGCCTCAAAATCAATCAATTTTCCTTCAACGATAGGACAGCTCCTATCGCCGAGGTCCTAAGGAAAGCTCCTTAGCCTCAAAATCAATCAATTTTCCTTCAACGATAGGACAGCTCCTATCGCCGAGGTCCTAAGGAAAGCTCCTTAGCCTCAAACTCAATCAATTTTCCATCAACGATAGGATAACTCCTATCGCCGAGGTCCTAAGGAAAGCTCCTTAGCCTCAAAATCAATCAATTTCCCTTCAACGATAGGACAGCTCCAATCACCGAGGTCCTAAGGAAAGCTCCTTAGCCTCAAACTCAATCAATTTTCCATCAACAATAGGGCAGCTCCTATCGGCGAGGTCCTAAGGAAAGCTCCTTAGCCTCAAAATCAATCAATTTTCCTTCAACGATAGGACAGCTCCTATTGCCGAGGTCCTAAGGAAAGCACCTTAGCCTCAAAATCAATCAATTTTCCTTCAACGATAGGACAGCTCCTATCGCCGAGGTCCTAAGGAAAGCTCCTGAGCATCAAAATAAATCAATTTTCCTTCAACGATAGGACAGCTGCTATCGCGGAGGTCCTAAGGAAAGCTCCTTAGCCTCAAACTCAATCAATTTTCCTTCAACGATAGGACAGTTCCTATCGCCGAGGTACTAAGGAAAGCTCCTTAGCCTCAAAATCAATCAATTTTCCTTCAACGATAGGACAGATCCTATCGCCGAGGTCCTAAGGGAAGCTCCTTAGCCTCAAAATCAATTAATTTTCCTTCAACGATAGGACAGCTCTTATCGCTGATGTCCTAAGGAAAGCTCCTTAGCCTCAAAATCAATCAATTTTCCTTTAACGATAGGACAGCTCCTAGCGGCCAGGTCCTAAGGAAAGCTCATTAGCCTCAAACTCAATCAATTTTCCTTCAACGATAGGACAGCTCCTACCGCCGAGGTCCTAAGGAAAGCTCCTTAGCCTCAAACACAATCAATTTTCCTTCAACGGTAGGACTGCTCCTATCGCCGGGGTTTTAAAGATGAAACCTTTGCATCGAAATCAATCAATTTTCCTTCAACGGTAGGACTGCTCCTATCGCCGAGGTTTTAAGGATGGAACCTTTGCCTCGAAATCAATCAATTTTCCTTCAACGGTAGGACTGCTGCTATCACCGGGGTTGTAAGGATGGAACCTTTGCCTCGAAATCAATCAATTTTCCTTCAACGGTAGGAATGCTCCTATCACCGGGGTTTTAAGGATGGAACCCTTGCCTCGAAATCAAACAATTTTCCTTCAATGGGAGGACTGCTCCTATCGCCGGGGTTTTAAGGATGGAACCTTTGCCTCGAAATTAATCAATTTTCCTTCAACGGTAGGACTGCTCCTATCGCCGGGGTTTTAAGGATGGAACCTTAGCCTCAAAATCAATCAATTCTCCTTCAACGATAGGACAGCTCCTATTGCCGAGGTCCTAAGGAAAGCTCCTTAGCCTCAAACTCAATCAATTTTCCTTCAACGATAGGACAGCTCCTATCGCCGAGGTCCTAAGGAAAGCTCCTTAGGCTCAAAATCAATCAATTTTCCACCAACGATAGGACCGCTCCTATCGCCGAGGTCCTAACGAAAGCTCCTTAGCCTCAAAATCAATCAATTTTCCTTCAACGATAGGACAACTCCTATCGCCGAGGTCCTAAGGAAAACTCCATAGGCTCAAACTCAATCAATTTTCCTTCAACGATAGGACAGCTCCTATCGCCGAGGTCCTAAGCAAAGCTCCTTAGCCTCAAAATCAATCAATTTTCCTTCAACGATAGGACAGCTCCTATCCCCGATGTCCTAAGGAAAGCTCCTTAGCCTTAAACTCAATATATTTTCCATCAACGATAGGACAGCTCCTATCGCCGAGGTCCTAAGGAAAGCTCCTTAGCCTCAAAATAAATCAATTTTCCTTCAACGATAGGACAGCTCCTATCGCTGAGGTCCTAAGGAAAGCTCCTTACCCTCAAAATCAATCAATTTTCCTTCAACGATAGGACAGCTCCTATCGTCGTGGTCCTAAGGAAAGCTCCTATCGCCGAGGTCCTAAGGAATGCTCCTTAGCCTCAAAATCAACCAATTTTCCTTCAACGATAGGACCGCTCCTATCGGCGGGGTCCTAAGGAAAGCTCCTTAGCCTCAAAATCAACCAATTTTCCTTCAACGATAGGACAGCTCCTATCGGAGAGGTCCTAAGGAAAGCTCCTTAGCCTCAAAATCAATCAATTTTCCTTCAACGATAGGACAGCTCCTATCGGCGAGGTCCTAAGGAAATCTCCTTAGCCTCAAAATCAATCAATTTTCCTTCACCGATAGGACAGCTCCTATCGCCGAGGTCCTAAGGAAAGCACCTAAGCCTCAAAATCAATCAATTTCCCTTCAACGGTAGGACAGCTCCTATCGCCGAGGTCCTAAGGAAAGCTCCTTAGCCTCAAAATCAATCAATTTTCCTTCAACGATAGGACAGCTCCTATCGCTGAGGTCCTAAGGAAAGCTCCTTAGCATCAAACTCAATCAATTTTTCTTCAACGATAGGACAGCTCCTATCGCCGAGGTCCTAAGGAAAGCTCCTTAGGCTTAAAATCAATCAATTTTCCTTCAACCATAGGACAGCTCCTGTCGGCGAGGTCCTAAGGAAAGCTCCTTAGCCTCAAACTCAATCAATTTTCCTTGAACGATAGGACAGCTCCTATCGCCGAGGTCCTAAGGAAATCTCCTTAGCCTTAAAATCAATCAATTTTCCTTCAACGATAGGACAGCTCCTATCGCCGAGGTCCTAAGGAAAGCTCCTTAGCCTCAAACTCAATCAATTTTCCTTTAACGATAGGACAGATCCTACCGCCGAGGTCCTAAGGAAAGCTCCTTAGCCTCAAAGTAAATCAATTTTCCTTCAACGGTAGGACTGCTCCTATCGCCGGGGTTTTAAAGATGGAACCTTTGCTTCGAAATCAATCAATTTTCCTTCAACGGTAGGACTGCTCCTATCGCCGAGGTTTTAGGGATGGAACCTTTGCATCGAAATCAATCAATTTTCCTTCAACGGTAGGAATGCTCCTATCATCGGGGTTTTAAGGATGGAACCCTTGCCTCGAAATCAAACAATTTTCCTTCAATGGGAGGACTGCTCCTGTCGCCGGGGTTTTAAGGATGGAACCTTTCCCTCGAAATCAATCAATTTTCCTTCAACGTTAGGACTGCTCCTATCGCTGGGGTTTTAAGGATGGAACCGTTGCCTCAAAATCAATCAATTTTCCTTCAACGATAGGACAGCTCCTATCGCCGAGGTCCTAAGGAAAGCTTCTTAGCCTCTAAATCAATTAATTTTCCTTCAACGATAGGACAGCTCCCATCGCCGAGATCTTAAGGAAAGCTCCTTAGCCTCAAACTCAATCAATTTTCCTTCAACGGTAGGACTGCTCCTATCGCCGAGGTTCTAAGGAAAGCTCCTTAGCCTCAAAGTCAATCAATTTTCCTTCAACGGTAGGACTGCTCTTATCGCCGGGGTTTTAAAGATGGAACCTTTGCATTGAAATCAATCAATTTTCCTTCAACGGTAGGACTGCTCCTATCGCCGAGGTTTTAAGGATGGAACCTTTGCCTCGTCATCAATCAATTTTCCTTCAACGGTAGGACTGCTACTATCGCCGGGGTTTTAAGGATGGAACCTTTGCCTCGAAATCTATCAATTTTCCTTCAACGGTAGGAATGCTCCTATCGCCGGGGTTTTAAGGATGGAACCCTTGCCTCGAAATGAATCAATTTTCATTCACCGGTAGGACTGCTCCTATCGCCGGGGTTTTAAAGATGGATCCATTGCCTCGAAATCAATCAATTTCCCTTCGACGGTAGGACTGCTCCTATCGCCGGGTTTTAAGGATGGAACCTTTGCCTCAAAATCAATCAATTTTCCTTCAACGATAGGACAGCTCGTATCACCGAGGTCCTAAGGAAAGCTCCTTAGGCTCAAACTCAATCAATTTTCCTTCAACGATAGGACAGCTCCTATCGCCGAGGTCCTACGGAAAGCTCCTTAGCCTCAAAATCAATCAATTTTCCTTCAACGATTGGACAGCTCCCATCGCCCATGTCCTAAGGAAAGCTCCTTAGTCTCAAACTCAATCAATTTTCGTTCAACGATAGGACAGCTCCTATCGCCGAGGTCCTAAGGAAAGCTCCTTAGCCTCAAAATCAATCAATTTTCCTTCAACGATTGGACAGCTCCCATCGCCCATGTCCTAAGGAAAGCTCCTTAGTCTCAAACTCAATCAATTTTCGTTCAATGATAGGACATCTCCTATCGCCGAGGTCCTAAGGAAAGCTCCTCAGCCTCAAACTCAATCAATTTTCCTTCAACAGTAGGACTACTCCTATCGCCGGGGTTTTAAAGATGGAACCTTTGCATCGAAATGAATCAATTTTCCTTCAACGGTCGGACTGCTCCTATCGCTGAGGTTTTAAGGGTGGAACTTTTTGCCTCGAAATCAATCAATTTTGCTTCAACGGTAGGACTGCTCCTATCGCCGGGGTTTTAAGGATGGAACCTTTGTCTCAAAATCAATCAATTTTCCTTCAATGGTAGGAATCCTCCTATCGCTGGGGTTTTAAGGATGGAACCCTTGCCTCGAAATCAAGCAATTTTCCTTCAACGGTAGGACTGCTCCTATCGTCGGGGTTTTAAGGATGGAACCTTTGTCTTGAAATCAATCAATTTTCCTTCAACGGTAGGACCGCTCCTATCACCGGGGTTTTAAGGATGGAACCTTTGCCTCAAAATCAATCAATTTTCCTTCAACGATAGGACAGCTCCTATCGACGAGTTCCTAAGGAAAGCTCATTAGCCTCAAACTCAATCAATTTTCCTTCATCGATAGGACAGCTCCTATCACCGAGGTCCTAAGGAAAGCTCCTTAGCCTCAAAATTAATCAATTTTCCTTCAACGATAGGACAGCTCCTATCGCCGAGGTCCTAAAGAAAGCTCTTTAGCATCCAAATCGATCAATTTTCCTTCAACGATAGGACAGCTCCTATCGCCGAGGTCCTAAGGAAAGCTCCTTAGCCTCAAACTCAATCAATTTTCCTTCAACGATAGGACAACTCCTATTGCCGAGGTCCTAAGGAAAGCTCCTTAGCCTCAAAATCAATCAATTTTCCTTCAACGATAGGACAGCTCCTATCGCCGAGGTCCTAAGGAAAGCTCCTTAGCATCAAAATCAATCAATTTTCCTTCAACGATAGGACAGGTTCTATCGCCGAGGTCCTGAGGAAAGCTCCTTAGCCTCAAACTCAATCAATTTTCCTTCAACGATAGGACAACTCCTATCGCCGAGGTCCTCAGGAAAGCTCCTTAGCCTCAAAATCAATCAATTTTCCTTCAACGATAGGACAGCTCCTATCGCCGAGGTCCTAAGGAAAGCTCCTTAGCCTCAAAATCAATCAATTTTCCTTCAACGATAGGACAGCTCCTATCGCCGAGGTCCTAAGGAAAGCTCCTTAGCCTCAAACTCAATCAATTTTCCTTCAACGATAGGACAGCTCCTATCGCCGAGGTCCTAAGGAAAGCTCCTTAGCCTCAAAATCAATCAATTTTCCTTCAACAATAGGACAGCTCCAATCACCGAGGTCCTTAGGAAAGCTCCTTAGCCTCAAACTCAATCAATTTTCGTTCAACGATAGGACAGCTCCTATCGCCGAGGTCCTAAGGAAAGCTCCTTAGCCTCAAACTCAATCAATTTTCCTTCTACGATAGTACAGCTCCTATCGCCGAGGTCCTAAGGAAATCTCCTTAGCCTCAAACTCAATCAATTTTCCTTCAACTGTAGGACTGCTCCTATCGCCGGGGTTTTAAAGATGGAACCTTTGCATCGAAATCAATCAATTTTCCTTCAACGGTAGGACTGCTCCAATCGCCGGGGTTTTAAGGATGGAACTTTTGCCTCGAAATCAATCAATTTTCCTTCAACGGTAAGAATGCTCCTATCGCCGGGGTTTTAAGGATGGAACCCTTGCCTCGAAATTAACTATTAATGAATATAAAAAAAGTTAATTAAATTAATTAATTAATTAAAAAAAAAAAAGAAGAGAGAAAGAAGAATAAGTCACCTCCCCGCCTTCCCCTGGCTAGCAACATTTGACCTACTCTAGCGACATCTCACCTACCCTGATCGATCTCTCTCGCTCTTTCGAGAACCTTTTATCTCTCTCTTTTAGCTCCCGACTCAGACGCTCATCGCGGGGGCGGGGGGGGGGGGGGGGGCCCCCAGTCCCCGACTGAGACAACTCTCTCTCTCACAATTCTACCGAAACTCTCTCTCTCCCTCCTTCACTGGGGCTCTCTTCCTTTCTTCTCCACTTCTGGTCCCTCCGCCGTCAGCCCATACACTTTACCGCCGTCACACCGAGTCCGGTCACCGCCGATCACCTTGTCTCGCATGTCATCCCCTTTGCTGTCCTGCCCACTCGCTGTGACGCCCCTTTGTTGCTCTCCCTCCGCTGCTCACCCACCGTTCACATCGTGTCAACGCCGTGCCTAGCCCTCCCTCCGCTGTGCCTAGCCCTCCGGCTGTTGCTCTCCCTCCGCTGCTCGCCCGCCATTCGCGTCACGTCAACGCCGTGCCTAGCCCTCCCTCTGCCATGCCTAGCCTAGCCTCCACCTACTGCGCCCTCCTTGCGCCGCCCCCGATGCCGAGAGAACCAAAGGGAGAAGACGAAGACGCGCCTGGGAGTCTTGCACGTTGACAAGTGAAAGTTGATTAGTTTTTTGTTTATTTTTGGGAAAAACCCTTATTCAATCCTCCATGTTTTTATTTTCTTCCACATGAGCCACTAACTTCATTTTATCTTGCAGATCAGTCACTGACAGCATTGTTTTTGTTTATAGTTTGGGTTTACTTTGTTTAATTGTTCATTTTATTATTTTAGACCATGAATTTGTTGGATAGTTAATATAAAGTTGTTTGTTTAGGCTAGATCAGATTTTTACTTATTTATTTGATTTTAATTTTTCATAGTTAGCATAAGTTTAAAATTCATGTTTACGTAACGCATCTAAAGATCATATTTACGAAATTCAATTCTGAGCGGGTTTTAATGAAAACTCGAGGATGAATTTAGGACAGTAGTAAATTACAAAATCCATATCTAGGTGGTTCAGTTAAAATCCATGGTTTGGACATTAATTGATATTATTACGTAAACAAAAACAAAAATTTTTTAAATCAAATAACGAAACCTTGATCGTAAACCGACCCGTTATCGATCCGGACCTGATCAGATCCATAATTTTGGGCATAATAAATAATTTGCCCATGGATTAATTTGACTTGTCTGATTGAGTGTTTTGATTTGCAATATAGTCATTGATTTATTTATTTTCTATAATGCTTTTGTTTGTTCAGCTAATTAAAGGCATAAATTAACTTAGGAATTAATTTTAAGCATAATTCTATGATTAGATTAGATAGACTTTTTTTTTAATAATTAATCTAAAATTAGTTTCACATAATCAAAAATCACACATTGAAAATTTCAGTCTGCGTAGGGCATTTAATAATTAATTAAATAACTAATAATAAATTAAATTTAAATTAAATTCCATATTCGAATGATCCAGCAGGATCCACGGTTTGGAAACAAATTTTATTTTTAAGTAAATAAAATAAAATATCAAAAAAAAAATAACCAAATGATTCTACCAAAGAAATAAATTTATTTTTTTAAGTATATTTTTAGACTTATGTTTAGACTTATAATAATTTTTAATAAAATTAATATTAAAGTTATTAAAAATCCAAAAGTTCACAAAAATTTGTGATGAATTAAGAATTAAAATTTTAAATTAAAATCCATGTCCGGGTGATCCGATAGGATTCATGGCTTGGAGAAACATAAAAATTTTAAATGAATAAATTTAAATATAAGGATAAAAATCCATATTTTGATAATTCGGCAGAATTTATGATATGGTTCATTAATTACTTAAAATATCCAATAATTAACTAAAATTTTGTCAAATTCCATGTCCGGGTGATTCGACAGAATCCATGGTTTGAAAATATCGAATTTATTACAAAATTATGCAAACTAATTACCGAGATCTTGAAATCCACATTAATTCAAAGTCCACGACTAAATAATTCAGTTAAAATTTCTAGTTTCAAAAATTAACTGAATTTATTAAAAAAAACAAGCAAAACAAAATTGAAATCAACTAAGGTACCAATTTTTGGGCGTTATAACAAAGTTGTTTTAACGCAACCGTACTCCCGAACCCCTGAACTCTCGCAGACTACTTTTTAAGTGTCCAATCGACCTGAGTGAAAACTGATTGGTGGCGACTCCCGAAAATGATCCGCACGTTGCCACAGCCCTGATCAATGAAAATTTCTGCGTCTCCACCCTTGGTGGCGAAGGTGACAGTTAAGTATCTTACATCAGGGCGAATGTGCAGATTTCCCTGTGTTTGTCTCCCGAGGATGGCGTTGTATGATGAAGGAACATCCATGACAATAAATCTTGTCATTGTGGAGGCGAATAATTCAGCTGTCCTGTCTACTGAGGTTCCTTTCATCATTAGGGAAAGATCAATCCATCCGAGGACGGGCAGTTAGGATGGCCCTACCCCGAAAGTAGGCCAAGTGACGGGCTTGAGATCGCTGCTGGATATGCCCAAGTTCGGCAGCAAATGTGAAAACAGGATGTCAGCATTTGATCTATTGTCAAGCAACACTCTCTTGACGTCCCAGTTTCCTATCCTCACCATGACCAGAAGCGGATCGTCATGGGGAAAGATGACAGTGGTACCATCCTTGCGGGCCAGCTTCTTCGTCGGACTCTGGTATTCCATCACTGATATTTCTCTGGCCTTCCTCTTTCTTTCCGATGATGGAAGCCCTGTCGTGATCGTTTGTATTATTCCCGCCGGGGGTGGAGGGTGCCTCTTCGGACTCCGGTTCCTCCGTCTATCAGAGTCGTAGTCCTCGTCGTCTGGCTTTCCTTCTTCCTCCTTCCTTCTTTTCGGGGACGGCACTCGTAGGTATCGTCGAAGTTGGCCTTGTTTTATCAGCGACTCTATGTATTTTTTCAATTGAAAACAGTCTTCGGTGTCGTGGCCGTGGTCGCGATGAAACTGGCAGAACTTCTTCATGTTCTTTTTGTTATCAGCGGTCATGGCCCTTGGCCGCTAAACCTGGGTCCCCTGTCTCTCCATCATCATGAGGATGTTGATCCTCGTAGTGCTCAGGGGTGTGAAGGTTGGGGGTTTCCTTCCCCTAATCTTTCGAGGTCGTCCTGCTTGGTCGGTTGAATACCGCGTTTGCTGGCTAGACCCTTCGGCGTGGACGTGATCGGTCTTCGGTCCACCCATCCTCAGCTCTTCGGCTGTCATGTGCTGCTCGGCCCTTCGGTAGAACTCGCTTAGTGTGTCTGGAGGGTCCTTTGAAAATTCGTAGAATAGCTGTGAGTCCCTCCGAAGGCCCCGTATCATGGCGAGGATGCGTATTTCGGGCCGAAAGTCTGGGACACTTAGGGCTTCTCTGTTAAACCTTTCGACGTAGTCACGGATGGTTTCTCCGTTCTTCTGGGCTATGTCGAACATCTGGACAGGCATCTTCACCGTTGGCCGACTTCCAATGAATTGCTTTGTAAAGGCCGTAGACAACTCCTGGAACTCCCTGATGGTTCCTGGAGCCAACGAATTATACCATGCTATCGCTGGTCCTGTGAGTGTGACCTTAAAGCATTTGCACAAGGTGGCATCATCAGCACCGTGCATCATCATGCTGCGTTTGTACTTGGTTAGGTGAGCCTGTGGATCCGTCCGGCCATCATAAGTTTCCGGCTGAGGTACCCGGAAGTCATTCGGCATGGCCGCTTCAACCACCGTCCGGGTGAATGGCGATTCATCCCCAGCAAAAGTGTCAGATAGCCTAGTCCAGACTGGCTTCCGAGCTACCTGTTTCTCTACTCTCTCGAACCTTGTCAACAATTTCTCCATGAGGAGTGTGGCACTGGGCCCTTCTTCCTGGTGCTCTGGGAAGGGTGACTGTTGGTGCCTCTTTGTTGACTGGCTTCGGACCCGAGGGGATGGCAACCTCGCCTCGAGTGATGAGCTCCTTTGGCGAGGAGTCTTTGGCCGCTCGTACCCCCTTTGCCCCGCAGGCCGCGCCCTGAGAGGTATATTTTCTGTCGAGGATTCATCGTGTGGGTCCCCACTCCCCGAACTGCGATAGATTGACTTCGGGCTTTTCTCCCGAGGGCGCACTGGCGAGGGTGAACTTTGGGCCTGAGTTGGTTGCGGCCACCTTCGATCTATTTGCTGTGTCACCTCAGCTACAATAGAACGCTAGAAGTCGCGTAGAAAACTCATGGTTACGACTAGAGGACGCTCTTCCTCAGGCGAGGAAGTCCCTGGTAGGGTTTGCTCAGTGGCCGTTTGGACTTCAGGCACGGACGGGGACTTCGGAAGTCCCTTGTCCTTAGAACGCCGAGTCTCCACAACGACGACCTGAGGGTGGGTTCCTACAGACGGCACCAAATGATGCCCAGCAGCATCTTTGTCATGTGACATTGTGACTTCGGGAGGGACTTCCTGAGAGGCAGAACGTCTGGTGCAAAGGTTTCCCACAGGGGCGTGCCTGAAATGCTCAGAAAAGAGGGTTAGGAGGTCCCCGGAGTGTTTTTCCTGGGAGGAGCCTCCGACGCCCAAGTCAGTGCCCTGAGTGGAGATAAATGAGGAACATTAGGGGAAAGATGGCCTTGCCTGTGTGTGTTTTCTCAGGGAAAGAGGGTCCCCCCTTGCCAGGACGTGCTTCCTGGTATTTATAGGAGTGCCCAGCCCATTCAGATTTGGACACGTGTTCGGTCGGATGTCTTCTGTACCTTCGGGCATAGGGGACAGGCAGCCGTTTATAGGTTCTTTGAGTCTTTGACTGAGACAGGTTATGATAAGACTCAAACGGCGTCGGCGCGTCAGACCGCCGTTTTGAGGCGGCGTGTAGTGCCTGTGGGTGACATGTCAGAGGCTTCTTAAATGCTCATGTCATACTCCCGAGGTCCTCTGGATGAGGTCGTCCTTTGGTAGGGATACCCTTCTTCGGGGATTATGCCCGCGATTCGGGGATTTTCCTGGTTCGGGGGTTCCGCCTTCGGGGAGAGTCTCTCCTGCTTGCAATAGCTGGTGTTTTATCCCTGAAGGTGATCCGTTCGGTCCCCCGAGAGAGCCGACAACATTTCTGATGTTTCTGGCATTCTATCCGAAGTCGCAGTTCGGGGCGTTCGGCTTCACTCCTTCCAAGGTCCATGTTAGCGCCTCCTTTGGATGGCGTCAGGTTTCCCGTCCACGCTTTTGGCAGGAAGTATGTGGTGAGAGAGGCGATAGCCCTTCGGCTATCAAAGTCATCACATTAAAAGTTAGATGAAGCCACTTGTAAGGAACGGCAGTGTAGAATCAAAATCAAGCATGAGTTACCATATTCGTATGTTGAGTATGAAGAGGTACGTGGTTACAATTCATACTTGAACCCTGACGTGAAGCATGTATGTCAAAACACTCATAAGAATGACTTTGCTAAGTTCCATAAGAAATTGGCAGAACAACTTAAATTTTCTTTGGGAAACCTTCCTAGAAGGATTAGCTTAACTAGTGATATATGGACATCATTGATTAATGAAGGGTATCTTTGTGTCACTACATATTATGTAGACATTGGTTGGAAGTTTAGGAGTAAAGTCTTGACTTTTCAACATCTTAAGCCATCACACAATGCTAATATATTATATGAGAAAATATTTGATCTCTTGAAAGAGTGGAAGATTAAGAACAGAATTTTTTCCATCATATTAGACAATGCTAGCAACATGACTAGTATGCAGACTTTGTTGTGTGGCCAACTTAACCTTCGAAATGGTTTGATTTGTGGAGGAAAATACTTTCATATTCATTGTAGTGCACATATTTTGAATCTCATTATTCAAGATGGGTTAAAGGTAGTTTCTGGGCATCTAAAAAAATCAGAGAAAGTGTTTTATACGTTCTTAGATCAGAAGCAAGAAGGATTAGGTTTTTTTGAGTATGCTTAAGCAGTTGGGGTAAACATTTCTAAATCAATATGGCTAGATGTACTTACCCGGTGGAATTCTACTTATTTGATACTTGAGATGACACTTGTTTACCGTCCAGTATTTTCTCAATTGCAAATTATTGATACATGTTTTGAACATTGCCCTAGTGATGTTGAGTGGGACAAAATTTTAAAAATTATAGCAAATTTGCAATCTTTTTATGAAATGACCACTTTTTTCTGGTTCTGAGTATCCTACTACCAATTTGTACTTTGAAAATGTGTGGAGAATGCAAAAGTTTATACTGAAGGCGATGAATAATTCGGACTTACAGATGAAAGAAATGGCACAACGAATAAATGAAATGCTTTAGAAGTACTGGGAAGATTTTTCAGTAATTCTCTCATTTGCAATCGTGTTTGATCCTCGTTATAAGTTAGCTTTTCTCAAGTACTGTTATGAGAAATTGGGTATATCTCATGCTTCTAAATGGTTG
Organism: Aquilaria sinensis; assembly: GCA_005392925.1. Lineage (NCBI taxonomy): Eukaryota > Viridiplantae > Streptophyta > Magnoliopsida > Malvales > Thymelaeaceae > Aquilaria > Aquilaria sinensis. The sequence continues at coordinate 14,408 of SMDT01000337.1, forward strand.
GGTGTTCGAGATGAACTATATTTCCTTTTCAAAGAGTATGAAGCTCATGGTGGTGGTTCACTTCACTAATGTGAAGTTGGAATTGGTGGTGAACAATCTTGTCGAGAAGTAAATTCAAATATTCTTGTAAGTAGATTATTTTCCTGATATTATGTTTGCATATATTTTTATATGTTGTATAATACTCTCAAAATTGATAGATATATTGACGTGGATTTAGGATTTTGCCCAAGATTTAATGGGAAGTTTCAACTTGAAGTCACAGCTTGATCTTTACTTGGATGAGCCTAAAAATCCAATTGAGTTGAAGTTAGATGTCCTTGCTTATTGGAAAAAAAATGAAGCACGGTATCTAATCATTGCACAAATGGTAAGAGACATATTGAGCATTCTTATCACAACTGTTGCTTTAGAATCAACTTTTAGTATGGGTAGTAAAATTCTTAACAAATATAAGAATCATCTTGTCTTTGATAAAGTGCAGGTTTTACTAACACTCATAACTGGTTATATGGTTACAAAAGGTATGGTTTCTCTTTTATGGGTTTTCTTTAATTTTCCATATATCATAGTTGTTGCTAATTTCTTATTCTTTCTTAACCAACTCAGTTGAAGAGTATGAATTGAAACATCTGAATTGCATAGAAGTGGAATTAGATTGATTGATCAATTCTGCTGCATCTTCTAATTCGAGGTAGAGGTAAAATTGAGTCTAGTCACTATATAGTAGTGAAGTTTTTAGTGTTTTTTAGACTGTTTCAGTTGATAACTAGGGATAAATAACTCTATATTTTATTTTTCTATGTCTTCTTGATTACGAAATTGTTGAGAATGCTCTTTAACTATTGTTAGTATGCTCACCTATACTATTGGATTTGTTGAAGTTGAAGTTTTCCTTGTACATTGATAGGGTTATGGAGGGTGTGGGTAGTTGACGCTCTCCTCGGAAAAACAGAAGGTTGTCTCATGTTGCTGTCATAAGAGCTTGTTCTTAGAGCAAGTTAGATGATACATGAGATGTTTGGATTCCTTTTGATGTTTTGGTTTTTAATGTTTATCTGATATAGATTCTTCAGATCACATTTCACCTTTGTAAAAAGTGTTGGTCTTTTCTTCTGTCCAAGTACTGGTTGACTTATATGTTTTGTCTTGGGAAGTGGTATGTTAGAATATGATAATTTCAATTTTTGTGTATACATTCTATGTATGATGATTAAGATGTGTATCACTGTTCCATAGTCATGTCCAAGATTTAATTTTCTGCTTGGTTTTTACTTACTCACAAGGTAGTATTTATTAGATTGTAAAATTTAGATCCAACTATTTTTTAGGGATAAGATTTTATTATTTTCTTTTGTGAATAAGAAAAAAAAGCTTAGAAATTTTTCTTAAATGGATCTACTACTACTCAATTTAGACTAGTCAAAGTCTAGTTTAACTGCCATATGAGACCTAGTGTGTTAGTTACATGCTTTAAAAGAATTTCTATGTAAATTCCTAAATTATTAAATTATATAAGATCCCTATATAAAACATATTATTTTGTTAATTTATTCTCTAAAAACCCCTACATAAAAAATATTTTTACAGTATTTTAGAGTTTCTTAAATGGTATGGTCATAATTAATGTGTAATTTAGATAAACAAGCAATATATAAAAACATAATTTTTTACATCTCTATCAACCATATATTTATATTGATTTTGGTTAAAATCGGGTTTTGTCGGGTCTATTCATCGGGTTATTTTGGATTCGGGTCATTTTGGATTCAGGTCATTTCGGATTCAGGTCATTTCGTGTTTAGTCCAATTCAGATTCAGTCCAATTCGAGTTTAGGTCATTTCAGGTTCGGCTAATTCGGGTTTGGGTTATTCAGGTTCGAGTCTCCTTGAGTCTCGCTTCAATCGGGTTCAGGTATAGTCGGGTTTGGGTCATTAACTTTTTTAGTCAACTCGGGTCAGGTCAGTCTTGAGTTCGGGTGGGTTAGGTCAGGTTATCAGGTTGGGTCAAATTTTTCCACCCCTAAAGAGACCCGTGCAACACACATTTTATGATATAGGGGACTTTTGAAGTCGCTTTTGAAGGTAAGAGACTACTTTAGAATAAATGTAAAAGATAAGGGACTTCGAATGAATTTTACCCTAACCTAAAGTATTTGGGACCAAAAGCATAATTTAAGTCATTGTTTTAATCCTTTTGTTTTTTTGGGAAACTGACATTAATCATCCTTAAACTCTTGCATATGTTGCATACTTATCCTCAAACTACAAAATCTTAGCATTGTCCGGTTGATAATGTTACAACATTCCTGCTCTATAATTAAATTGAACATTTAAATTGACTTGAAGTTCTAAGAAAACTATTTGACCATGAATATAAAATTAAAATTGACAGAAATTAACTGATTTATTCCTAGGGTAATGACTCTCTTGAAATCATGGAGAGAAAAAATTGTTAAATCAAATTGTTTGTTAACTCTTAGAAAATTATTTAACAAGAGACAATTCTAAGAAGGTTTAAATTTTATACTTTTAGTTAAATTATTTGTTTAGACCTTTAATTGAGTTTAAATATTTAGTTTAATCATAAAGATGAATATTACTTAAATATTCAGTTTAGTCATAAAGATGAATATTACAACAATATCAATAATTCTAAGAAGATGATGTAAAATTTTATAGTTAGAAGATAAATGTGCAATATTCAATAGTTTAGGACTGATCATGCTATTTACCCTTTTTCTTATTTTCTTTAGCTAGTATGTAAATTGTACAATCATTCTATTTTAGGTTGCCGCTATCAGTTTTACATTTTTACTTTGGCCAATTCTTGTGTGCGTCAGGCGCACATGTACATCCGTGCCATTATGACATTCTTCATTTATAATTACCAGTTTGCCATTATTAATATCTATTTCCTCTTTTTCTGTTTTTTGTTTGTCGTTTCTTGATCCAGGTTTTTCTCGAGAATTAGTTGCTCTGTTTCTTCTTCTACTCTGTTTCTTCTTCTACCTTTGTCTCGCAAGTTTCAGGTTGCAACGATCATTCTTTGGTGTGGATTTCGATCTTAGTTTTTTTTCTTTACTGTTGAAGGACAAATTTTGGAACTCTTGTTTTGATGGATGTGTTTGCTTGTGGGCGGTAATGGATCTAGATCTGAATGTTTCTCCTGCTCCGTCGTCCGACGTTATTTGCTCTGTTAACTTAGGTACGAACGAGTTCTTGATATTTATTTGTGTTTCGTTTGTGTAGCTCACATTTGGATTGTCTTTTCATGTTAGATTTTTTTTTTAATGTTAGGCGTAGTTCCTTCTGCCTCAGTTTCTAGTGATTTAGGTTGTAGAGTAGATGTTCAGCTTCTGATATTTGCTGTTGAGGGATCTGATTTGGGTGCATTGTCCAAATCTTTGGCGATCTCATGTGGTATTCCTGTTGAAGGTACATGTTCTTTTTTATAGTAGTATATGTTCGTTTTAAGAATACTGTTTGTTCTTTTCTATTTTAGATAGTGTTATTTTTTTTGTTTTTATATTGGTTTTATATATATGCTTTTTGGTCTGGCACGCTTACTTTTTGTTCTGGCAAGTTTGCTTTTATGAGTTGGCCTTAATTTTTTTTAGGGTTCACAGTCTGTTCTCTTTACAGAACTGATGTTTTGGGCTTTTATGTTCTTTTCTTCATTAGTGTTTGTGCCTTTCTACAGAACTGTTTGTACCTTTGTGCTTTAGACCTTATTTTTCTATTTTTCAATATTCGCTTTATGTGTTTAGTTTTTTTCGTTTATACTACAAAGTTTGTTCTTTTAAAAATGCATATGTTCTTTTATGTGCTAGACTTTGTTCTTTTTGCATGTTGTATATGTTCTTATAATGGAGCTGCATGTAGGTTATTCTGAAGATGATGGATTTGAACGGATTGATGTGACTGGTATGGAGTTTGGCAGTGAGGATGATGCATATGAGTATTATAGGAAGCATGGTCTTAGGCATGGTTTTGATGTAAGGAAGACTAGGCTCCGTTGTCGGGTATATGGCTCTTGTTGTGGAAGGGATTTTTGCTGTTCTTATGCTGGTGAAAAACATAGTTCTGCGATTGATGGGAGTCATGAAAGAGCCAGTTTTCATTCTAATTGCAGGGCATTTGTGAGGTTTAAAATTGATATGAGTGGTACTTGGAAGTGTGATAGACATGATAGGCAGCATAGTCATCCATTTGTTCCACAACATCAGACTCATGTTTTGCATGCTGCAAGGCATATAGATGATAGTAGAAGAATATGTTGATGTCTTTCATGCAAATTGGTATTCGAGCTATAGATGCATTCAGGATAATGCAAGAATGTGGAGGTATTGAGTCTGTTGGGTTTATGAAGAGGGATTTATACAATTTTTTACCCATGAAAAGTCAATTCATATTGGGAGTGCTGATGCACAGTCATTGCTTGATTGTTTTAAAGAAAGATATGTTTGTGATGGCAATTTTTACTATCAGTATCAAGTTGTTGACGGTCGTTTGGGTAATTTTATATGGAGAGATTCACGTATGTATGAAGATTATCAGTGCTTTGGTGATATTGTTGTTTTTTATACAACATACAGAACAAATATGTATGGTCTCATATGTGCCCCCTTTGTTGGAGAGAACAATCACAGGCAGATTGTTATTTTTGGTTGTGGCTTCTTGATCAATGAGGAGAAGGAGACTTTTGGGTGGTTGTTTGATCAATTTTTGGAGAGTATGGGAGGTGTTCGGCCATCAACTTTATGACAGACCAAGATGCTGCCATTATGTTTGCTACTGAGAGGCATTTGCCTGGTTCTAAGCATAGGTTGTGTTTGTGGCATATTTCACAGAATGCATGAAAACATTTGGGGTGGTTAATGAACAGTAACAAAGAGTTTTCTAAAGCTTTGAGCCAGTGTTTTTATGGTTGTATTACTGTTCAGAAGTTTATTGAAAGGTGGTTAAATATGATAGAGACATTTGGTTTAGAAGGTAATAGTTGGCTGGAGAGTATATTTGCACTGCGGAAGAAGTGGTGCCCTGCTATTGTAGAGATGTTTTTTCAGTGGGTAATTTTCCATCTATATATGTGTGTTGTTTTATATATTGTTGTTTGTTTTTCTTCAATTAATGCTTGTTGTTTGTGTAAAATATCTACAATATTTTTCTTACTAGTGTATGTTATTTTATGTATTAATGTATGTTCTTTCATTCGTTAGTTGGTGTTCTTTTATGAATAGATGTCTGTTCTTTTTGTAGGTATATTGTCAACCCAGAAAAGTGAAAGTACAAATCACATGTTGAATGGGATTTGCAGCAACCAGACATCAGTTTTGTCAATGTTTCATTTGATTAAGCAGAGAATTAGAGAATGGAGAGATGCTGAGGTTGGTGAAGATTTTCATAACCGAGGGTCATTGAGTGTGAAATTTCGTTGTTCACTTTTGAAGCATGCTGCTGAGGTATGTACATTTCGTATCTATAAAGAGTTTGAGGATGAGCTTGAGATTGGTTCTTTTGCTGATTACAAGTTGTTAAGTGAGGTTGATGGTGTTTCTGAGTATGAAGTTGCAAATCAAGATTTTGAAGGACGTTACTACATTGTGTCTTTTAGAAACAGTAATTCAATTAAGGTAAGTTGTTCATGCAAGCATTTTGATGAGATAGGGTAGTTTTGTTTGCATATCCTCAGAATTTTTAATGTGAGAAATTTTACAACAATTCCTATTGCGTATATTGTTAGAAGGTGGACAAAGAATGCTAGAGCTGGTAAGTGTATTGATAGTAAGGGTGGTGGAACTAATGTTAAGTTTGTTAGCATGTTTTGGAGAAACAAGTTGATGAAAGATATATATGATGTTGTGATTTCATGTCAAGAAATTGAGGAGGCGAGGCATTTATGTGAACAATGGGTCACAGATTTGAGTATAAAGGTGAGCGTTTGTTTGAGTTCTAACCAAGCGAGGAGTCCTAGCAGCAGTTGTGTGTCTGGGGTTGATGAGCCTGGAATACAAAATCCGTTGCCTGTTAGGACAAAGGGGCGCAGCAAGAAGCAGATTCAGAGTTGTGTTGAAAAGCAGTTGAAGAAGTCAAAGAAGTAGTTTCATATATTTCTTTGTTCTTTTATGGTCAGCAATTTGTTCTTTCATGGTGAACTGTATGTTCTTCTATGAAATTTTATATGATTCTTTATAGAGGAATAACATTTTCATATAGGTGTTATGAATATGTAGTGAAAAAAAATATTATCAGGTAAAAGTACAGAGTTGTGTTGAAAAATAGTTGAAGATGTCAAAGAAGTAGTTTCATATATTTCTTTGTTCTTTTATGGTCAACAATTTGTTTTTTCATCGGGAACTGTTTGTTTTTCTATGAAATTTTATATGATTCTTTACAGAGGAATAACATTTTCATACAAGTGTTAAGAATATGTAGTATCAGGTAAAAGTACAGACAGGTTTTGATGTAAGAACAAAGAGTTGCACTGGAATGAACAGTTGTTCTGATTTAAGAACAAAGAGTTACATTGAAAAGAACAAACAAAAAAGAACAAAAGAACATACAATCTAAAAGAACGAACAATGCATTCTAAAAGAACAAACAAACCCTTCTAAAAGAGCAAACACGTAAGGACAAAATAACAAACGTTTCTCTCCAAAAGAACAAAGAGTAACTTTGAAAAGAACAAACACAAAAAAACAAAAGAACAAACAGGCAGTTATTAAAAAAAAAAAAAAGAGATATAAGGAAGACAAACAGTGTCTTGTAACATAGAAGGTAACATGAATGAATAAAAACTTTATTGCCAAAAGGATAATAATTTCTTTGATATTCATATTTTCTTCATAGAAGAATATATACAATCTACAAAGAAACAAACAGTATAGATCCAAAAACCCTATACAAAAGTATAACAGTTGACCTAAAAGTTTGTTTCTCTACTGTCCTATGGCGTGAAGAACAATATTCCTTCTGCTGTTGTGCTCCGAAAGGAGAAGTTCTACTGCAATCTTGATGCGATGAATCTTCATTATGTCATTTGGTCCCAAGTTAGAATCAAACTGCTTACCCTCATAAAGTTCCATGTGTCTACATGTTAAAATTCCGCAATCAATTGCGTTGCACATATATTCATTTTTCTTGCCAGCTTTACACATGACATCCTTCCAAAGTAGCTTCACATGTAAGCGTTGGAAGACTGTTATTGGATGCTTGAGTTTGATATTGTTTTCGACAAAGTAGGAGTTGAATATTAACATCTGAGACGATATGAAAAAAAAGCACAGATCTTTCAGAATAAAAGAACAAGACGCAACACATAAAAGAACATATAGATTGATCAGAGATTGAGTGACTTACGAGTGCATTTCTTATTTTCTCGTATCTTGCTTGTACTGTTTGTAGGTTGTCAATTGACTTGACTTTTCTTGCTTTTATATCAAACAGTATAATGAAGAAGTGTTCGTGTTGGATGATTGGAAAAAAAATCTACATCAAAGTAAAATTATACTTTAGATAACAATAACAAATAATATACACTAACATAAATGGAATAACAATAAAAAATAAATTCTACCAGTTCATATTGTTCTAGTGGCCGTAAATTCTGGCTTGTAGTCCAGTTTGTCAATGTTTCAATTCCCACTTGTTTAATCTCCTCAATAACAGTTTTTTTATTCTTCTTTTGCTTTTTTCCATTATCCAGGATATTCAGGGCAGTGTACTTGTGGAAATGAGTAGAGAGACATGGAAGGAAAAACACCAACATGTAAAAGGACAAACAAAAGCATAAAGAAAAGCAAATAATAATATGAAAAGAAACAGACAAGAATATCTAAAAGCACACATTGATAAAGGAACATACAAGAACAAACACTGATAGAAGAAAGAACAAACATAGAATTCTGAAAAAAACAAACAATAACATGTGAAAAAAAATGAAGTAGAGCAGTGTTTTAGGATTACTGATAAGAGAGGAGTGATGAAAACCCTTTTATTGTGAGGACTCTAGTTTTCCTTCTTGTTTAGTATGGCTATCCACACTTGTACAATTTGTACTTCAATACAACCTTCACCAAGTAATGTTTCAAGTGTGTCCATTGGAACCGAATTATTAGAAATTTGAATCAAAGTTGATCTGCATATTATAAATCACAAGTAATTTAGACAAGAGACTAAAAGAACAAACACGCCCTTCTAAAAAAACAAACAAGGCTTTCTAAAAGAACAAACACCAATGGACAAAAGAACAAACAAAACTGGTCTCAAAACTTGTTTGATAGAATATTAAATTTGCAGGATTAATACCTCATTGAAAGGGCCTTATCCATAGCTTTAATTTCAAGGTCTGTAAGCTTTTCAGTAGGTGCATGTGCAGCATACTTTCTGATAAATTCATTTTGAATGAAGCTGATGTCTCTTGTAGGCATGGTAGCTATCTTTGGTTCTTTGGTTTGTTCATTCAAAGTATTTGGTGGAGGCCTCAATATTGGGAGCTCAGTCAGGAGTTTTGATACGGGAGAGTTGGTAACAACATTATCAGTTGGAGAGTCCGACAGCAATGTGAAGTTTGGTATTTCATCCAAGTAATTCACAGGTTCTGCAAAGAAAATGTAAAAGATCATTTGTAATGTAAAAAAGAAAACAATCATTAACAAAATTAATAGTGAGAGAATAGAACTTTACTCTTATTTGTCTTTACTTGTTTCTTGGTCTGAATAGCAATCGATTCTTCATGTACATATGGTAAAAGAACAATTAGTAACTCATAAAAGAACAAACAAGAATGTAAAAAACAACAAATAGTGAAGGCTAAAAGAAAAAAAAAAGTAACTCATAAAAGAACTTACGAGAACATACCAGCTGGTTGGCCTCCAAGAATTGATTCATGTTGTTCGTTCAAAATATCACTGTGCTGATCATGTTCCTCCAGATCATCAAAACGTAAATCTCCTTCATCTTCATGTACATATGGTAAAAGAACAATTAGTCACTCATAAAAGAACAAAAAGTAACATATAAAAGAACAAACAAGAATCTAAAAAAGAACAAACAGTGAAGGCTAAAAAGAACAAAAAAGTAACTCATAAAAGAACTTAGGAGAACATAAAGCAGAACAAACAGTAATAAAAGAAAGAACAAGCAAAAAAGAACATACCAGTTGGTTCATGTTGTGTTTCATCTCTTTTTCCTTCATGGCATCTATGAATTGATTCATGTTGTTTGTTAAAAAAAATTACCAGGCTTGTGTGAAAAGAGGAATATAATCCTCTGTGTCTTTGTATGTTTTTCTTCAACAGGGTTTTCTAGAGCTGTGTTAACTCCTTGCTCCGTTGGTTGCTCTGGCTGTGATTCATGCTGTGCTTCATTCCCTCCTTGCTCCCCTAGTTGCTCTGGCTGTGATTCATGTTGTGCTTCATTGTCTCCTTGCTTCCCTAGTTGCTTTGGCTGTGGAAAACAGTCATCATCGTCATCACTGTCATGATGATGTTGCTGCAGATCATCAAAACATAAATCTTCTTCATTTTTCTGATCATTCTCTTCTTCGCCATCATCATCAAAGCCTCCTTTACGCACGCTCTCACAGCTGTATCTTTGTGGTTGTGTGAATAGTTCTCTTATACGCTCCCACAGCTGTGTCAACTCATGAATTTGGTTGAGGGCAGTTGAACTGAACTGAGAATCAAATGGCCCTTCTTGTGCAGGTGTCCTCATTGCCATGTATTCAGCAATGGTTGTTGTCTAATCGGGGTAGGCATTCATGGCATCTTTCATGGCCTTAAACAAATCCCGATTGGCATCCGTAGCCCTTTTTGCATGCTGTAACACAGCATCAATAAGTTCCTTAAATCTTTCAACCTCTTGTGAGGCCGATTCTCCCTGTGCATTTTCCTCAGCCTCTTTAGATGTGTTCTGCAAGTTTTCCAACCATTTTTTTCTGACAGTAGCAACTAGTGTATCATCTGCCACTTAAACATAAAAAGCAATGGGAATGAACAAGGGTAATATGTAAAAGTACAGACATGAACATAGAAAAGAACACACACTGATATAAAAGGTACAACCAACAGTATAAAACAACAAGTAATACAACAAATAACAAACAGATAATTCTAATAGAACAAAGAGTAACATGTAAAAGTACAGACAAGAACGTGGAAAAGAACAAACACTAATATGTAAAAGAATAAACAAGAACAAATAAAGAAGCCTAAAAGAACAAACAGTAACATGTACATATGGTCAAAGTACAAACAAGAACGTGCAAAAGAACAAATAGTCACATGTAAGAGAATAAACAATCACAAAAAAAGAATTCTAAAAGAACAAACAATAACATGTAAAAGAACAAAAGAGAACAAACAAGAAGAAAAAGTGTCACCTTTCCCAATCCAAAGGAACCTGCAGCTTTTTCTTGGTTGATTATTTGGATGATTAATTTGTTGTCCCATCCAGACACTCTTGGTATTTGCCCAGGAACAGTTGGTTGGTCCTTCATCCAAAATCTATCAAAGTATAGTTGCTGCCAATGAACTTTTTAGAATTAGTTAGTTGTAACAATAGCGAGCTAATAATGTTATGATATGATAAGAGGAATACCTGAATGAGAAGGATGCATCTACCAATGTTGGCCATTGAACTTTTTCGCTTGTATTTTTCAATTGATGAAACAAGAGAATCAATTAAGTACTGAGCCCAGTTCATATTCTTGACAAATGATAAATCCTCCGTTGCTTTCACAACTTTTCATGTGCAATCATTTGCTTTTGCTGTTGGAGCAATTAAATGTGTAACAACAAAAACAATAAAGTTCCTCTTGAAATTTTCCCCTCCCTCTTTGTCTTGAAGAATTGCTTCCCTTAGTTGCTTCGGGTGTGGGGACTTTCCACCAAATTGCTACGCCCAAGAAGCAAATAAGGGGGCTCGATCAGAATTTGGTGTGAAGAACATGTCATATGTTTGCACAATGATCTGCCCAAAGGGTATCCCAAATAATACATGGGCATTAGCAGCGGCAATCTCAATCTCCCTCTTATTTGGAATACATAGAGTCAACGGGTTGCAGTCAAAGGCGGAGATTAAAAAGTTCATCAGCTCCTGCCTAATAGTGATCCCGGTGTTAGTATTGTGCCCAAAAAGCCAATCATGAGATGATTGTATTTTTGCACATTGAGTCATGATATTTTATTGAGGCATTAATCCAGCAATTATGTTTGTTGTTTTGTTTCTGCGTAACGTAATAAGCATAACTGTAACCCTAGAATAATGATATTCTTAAACGCCCCTAGTCTAGTATTATTGTGGAGCGGGTTGCAATAATACATAATGACTAGCATATGTGGAGACTAATATGAGATATGTAGTCTACATATGGGTACAAGTTGGAGAACTTGTGTACTGGACCGACCCACCATGAGAACACTTCATGGATCGTTATATGAGTGTCATAAGTGATTCTCATAGTGATCATGGTATATGTAGTCCTTCGACCTAAGATCAGCAAGGTTCCCTACATGTGAGTCACATACTTTGATACTTTCCTTTGTTGCTCGTAACTGAGTGAACTTGAAGGAGGTCATTGGGTATGTCACATATCATGCGGAGGGATTTGTATGATCAAGATGGGATTTGTCCCTCCTATGTAACGGGAGTGATATCTTTGGGCCCCTTGATAGAGTGAGACTTAGAAAATGCATGGCCATGCTCCGATGAGTTGATATATGATATCAATGTCGTCAGTTTAAGTTGGTCTACTCGGTAATCAAGAAACCAAAGATTGGGCTACACGAGAGTGACACATTCCATGTCTCGTGCTTAGTCTTGATATCTTGGACAAAGGGACAATGGCATATATCGGTGATGATCATAAAGGTTTAGTCGATTCACCGACAATCTTGTCACTTGGGTAGCAATGATGTGTTGCTAGACACCGCTCATTGCTTATGATCATAAATGTGATTTATGATCATTGCCAACATGGCAAGAGCCTATTGGGTCGCACACATAGAGCTATTTGGATCATTAGAGTGCATGGGCTAATTATTTGGGTTATGGTTTCACTTTAATTTCGTATTAATAATGGGCCAAGGAGTTGAGCCATTATTAAGCCCGAAATTAAATCCTAATTGGATTAGGGCTTTGAAACCCATTAGGCCTGGAAGTTGAGTCTCACTATAAATACAACTTTTAAGTGAGAAATTCGTAGGTCTCCTTGCCCTAGCCTCCCAAAAGGACAGCCACACTCTTCTCTTGCAATTCCTTGGAGGACGCAAGCTAGCACTGCGAGCGCAAGAGAAACGCATCTGCCGGGACGTGGTGGAAGCGTGGTGATCCCGAGAGGCTCGTGTGGATACCATAGAGAGCCTGAACACGTCAACTGTTCAGGTTTTGTGATTCGACTCTACAGTTGAGTGAGAGATCTCAACCGAAAATTAGGTATGAAATTTTCGAACACCCGGTTTACCCCGTTTCACTTGGATCCTGGAGGGTTTCGGTTAAATTCCGCTGCGCTGTTTGGCTCCCGAAACCCAACACCCGGGAAGATGGAAAAGCTTTTCAAACCCAAGCTCCACTACAGCATTTTTCTGTTTAGGGTTGTTTGATATTATTTGCATTAGCTCATGAACTTGCAATGCAAAGCACCTGGGTGTAAGAAATGACCTGCAAACAACGAAAAAAAAAAAGATTTACTCCAAGAGAACGTACAAGTAGGAAAAAAGAACAAACAGCGCCTTTTGTAAGCCCAAACACTTAAGTACCAAAAAATGAATATGGAAAAGAATGAACAAACATTGCCTTCTAAAAGAGCAAAGATGCCCATCTAAAGGAACAAACATATCCTTCTGAAAAAACAAGCACCAGAACACAAAAGAACAAGAAGGCTTACAAGTATAAATGCCAAAATACAAAAAATAATTAAGGTTTTTAAAAGAACAGAAAACAAACAAATCACCAAAGAAAAACAAACATATCCTTCTAAAAGAACAAATATGAAGGGTCAAAAGTACAAACGGCACTTCTAAAAGAACAAACACAAAAGAACAAACAGGCATTTTTAAAAAACACGAGATCTAAGACAGACAAACAGTGCCTGCTTTCTAAAAGAACAGACACATGAGTAACAAAAAACTAACAATACCTTCTAAAGGAACAAACAGACACTTCTAAAAGAACAAACATAAAAGAACAAACAGGCACTTTTAAAAAACACGAGATCTAAGACAGACAAACAGTGCCTCCTCAAAAGAGCAAACACATTCACATTTGAAGAACATAGAGGAACATACAGATACCGTTAAAAGAACAAAAACGAGAGATGCCTTTGATGTTTGATTTCTTCTGGCTTCTTTCCAATTCTTTTACTCCTCGTAGATGCTTCTAGTTCGTCTTTGGCAACCGGTGTGATTTTCTTTCCTTTTTCTTGTTTTCCTTGTTCAGGAGCTTCTCTATTTTTTCTCACTCTTATTATCGACATTCTGTAGGGATTAAATACGTTTATGGTGCAGAAGAACGACTAACAACGGAAGATGCAACAGGTTAGATGGACAGGTGTGGAAAATGATAAGTACTTACAGTTGCTCACTAAGCGTTTCTGCATCCCGTGATCTCTTTATCGTTGTGATTCTCCGATTTACACCGGAAATCAGTTTATTGTCAGCTAGGTTTTTCATGACGGAAGTTTAGCGGCTAGGACAGAGATTCTGTCCGGCGTTTCAACAAAAAACGGAATTGAGTGGCTGAATGCAAGTATGCAACAATGCGTCAACGACAGAATAGAAGCTTCTTGGAGAAGTTGAATAGTTTCGGGTTTCGCGCTGCAGATATTTATTGGATAGCATAAGTTGTAATTTCAAGAGTTTTGGATGCGGTGGCATGCTCGTAATTTCATAGAAATTATAGCGCGTCTGCCGGATGATAGTTTTTAATAGGTAAGGGTTGAAGTGACAGTAGTTATATAATAGAAGGAAGGCTTATGACATAAGCCAGGTTTATGCAATCAATATTCTTTTACTTTTACTCTCAACTGCTGGCATAACTCTTATTTTTATAACCTTTTTACTTATATAAATTTTAAAAAGTGGCATTTTCTTGCTCCCAATCTCGCTTTCAATTGCCGCTTTCAAATCGCTTTATGCAATTTAAGCCAGTACATGGCATTTCTTCGTATTCCCGCTCGCACATTGTTTTTGAGTAACCAAAGACCAGATTTTCTACAGGACGCAGAGGCAACAAATACGACATGAATGACCGCTGTCCCGCAGCGATGCATGTCTCTGTTGAGCAACTCGAACACCCTCAGAACCGTCAAGCAAATTCACGCCCCTCTTCTCAAAACTGGCCACTCTGCCGATCCATTCGTCGCCGGAAAGATTCTTCTTCATTGCGCCGTCACAATCTCCGACGCTCTCGGTTACGCTCAAAGACTGTTTCTTCATTTTCGGCACCCGGATGTCTTCATGTACAACACCCTGATCCGGGGATTCTGCGAGTCGGGTTCTCCTCAGAATTCGATTCTTACCTTCATCGATATGAGGCGGCGATCAAGAGACCCACCAGATAGCTTCTCATTCGCGTTCATTCTCAAAGCGGCCGCGAATTACCGGTCGTTTAGAGTCGGGATTCAGCTGCATTGTCAAGCCTTAAACCAAGGGCTCGATGCCCATTTGTTTGTTGCGACGACTTTGATTAGTATGTATGCTGAGTGCGGTTCTGTTTTGTTTGCGAGGAAAGTGTTCGATGAAATGCGCCAACCAAATATGGTTGCTTGGAATGCGGTGGTGACGGCGTTTTGCAGGGGCGGTGATATGAATGAAGCTGCGAACATGTTCAAAAATATGCCTTTTAGGGATATGACTTCATGGAATGTCATGATAGCGGGTTACATGAAAGCCGGGGAGCTTGAAGCTGCGAAGAAAGCGTTTTCTATGATGCCAGAGAAGGACGGGGTTTCCTGGAGCACTATGATTGTTGGGTTTGCTCATAATGGATATGCTGATGAGGCGTTTGGGTATTATAGAGAGCTGCAGCGAGAGGGGATGAGACCCAATGAGGTGAGCTTGACTGGTGTACTCTCTGCTTGTGCGCAGGTAGGAGCTTTTGAATTTGGGAAGATCCTCCATGGGTTTATCGAGAAATCTGGATTTAGCTGGATTACCTCCGTGAATAATGCACTTATAGATACTTATTCCAAGTGCGGAAATCTGGGAATGGCTATGCTGGTTTTCAAGAGAATGAAAGACAGGGGATGCATTATCGCTTGGACTTCAATGATAGCAGCTATGGCGATGCATGGTCATGGCGAAGAGGCAATACAGCTTTTCCATGAGATGGAGAAATTGGGAGTTAGCCCTGATGGAATCACTTTCATTTCAATCTTATATGCTTGCAGTCACGCTGGTCTACTTGAACAAGGGCATCACTATTTTTCTAAAATGAAGGATGTCTATAATATAGAGCCAGGCTTAGAGCACTATGGTTGTGTTGTTGATCTGTATGCCCGAGCAGGTAAGTTGCAGACGGCATATGAATTTGCTTCTCAAATGCCCGTATCAACTAACATCATTATATGGCGGACTCTTCTTGGGGCTTGCAGCCTGCATGGTAATGTTGAGTTAGCAGAGCTGGTGAAGGAGAAGCTATCTGAGCTGGACCCCCGAAACTCTGGCGATCATGTGCTGCTATCAAATATTTATGCTGTTGCAGGTAAATGGAAGGAAGTTGCAATGGTGAGGAGGACAATGACAAATCAGAAGATCAGTAAAAGTCCTGGTTGGAGCATGATTGAAGTTGATAAATTCATATTTCGCTTTGTGGCTGGTGAGAAACGGAATGGGATTATGCAAGAGGCTCAAGACAAGTTGAGGGAGATCATGTTGAGACTTAGGACTGAGGGGGGATATGTACCAGAGGTTTCAAGTGTTCTACATGACATTGAGGAGGAAGAAAAGGAAGATTCAGCATCTCAGCACAGCGAGAAACTTGCTGTCGCTTTTGGAATGTCAAGGATGTGCCAGGGAAAGGTTATTAGAGTTGTAAAGAATCTGAGGATATGCAGGGATTGTCATTCAGTTTTTAAGCTGATCTCAAAGGTATATGGGCTGGAAATTGTAGTGAGAGATAGAAGTAGATTCCATACATTCAGTAATGGCGTTTGCTCATGCAAAGATTACTGGTGATGTGTGGTAATTGAGTTTAAAGGTTCTGAACCAGAGCAGTCTTTTGCATCATCTGCGAGTGTCTTACTCTTTCATCTGAATTTTCTCAGTCGCTAAGAACTGGTGATTTCGTGAACATGGTAGTTGAACTTAGTCCGCTAAGCTGGTGCTACGGTTGGTCCTCCCATTACCGATGAACTATTGAAGACGCATTATTTGGTCTCTTATAATGTTCTAAAGAGATGGACCTGTCCGGGTGGTTTTTGTATTGTCACGGTTCTTATTCGTTGAGGGTATCTCCGGTGGCGTACTTTTCAAATGACCAGATTTCATTGTCCAAGGCCTACTAATACCACACCCTACACTCTACCCTTGAATTGAACAATTGCATTTTCAGAATGGTTATTATTAAAAGGGATGGAATTGTTGGTGGTTCTCACAAGTCCATCATTGTGCCAGGCTTAATTGGCCAACAGAGAGCCTAACTTAGACCTGAGTCAAATCCTAGACCCAACAACTTTATTCCCAAAAAACAAGAACATCTTGTCCAGCTAATGCAATTGATATTGATGTTAAAATTCATATATCAAAATTTTTAATAAATTTTAGGTTTCAGTATATGATTAGATTAATAAAAGTTTATAGGCACCATATACGCTTTTAGGAATCAACTGCGGCATGTTGTGGTCATTTGCTTACGCAGAAAGGAGATAAGGTGAGGGGGACCCGGGTGTGAACCCTAGTGGGAGTTTGTTTATATATACAAATACGCCCTTTGTCGTTTTCGGTGAAGTATTTTTTTAGGCATGAAGATTATGATATATATATGTATTTTTTCTATTTTTACATTTAAAGTTAAAATAAATATTTTTTTTTTGGGTTTTGTATGGTAAGGGTTTAAAAGAGAATTAGAAAAGAAGATTATTTTTTGAGTTTTGTGAAGAAAGAATTTAAATGGGGGCAGTAAAGTAAATTAGATATTAAAAACTCTAAAAGGGAAACAATTTTTCTTTTTTGAGATAGCCAAAAAAAGGAACACTTGCCATTATTTTTTGAATAAAAGAAGTATTGAATAATGAGAGCAATGGAGAACCCCGAAGATCCCAACCCCATACCCTTGACCATCATTGACCTTACTCGTCGTATTTGTAGTTGAGTTTGAGTACAAACATTTATGGGGATGGTTCCTTACAAATCTTCTGGAAGACCTTAATATAGAGAACAGTTACCATTGGACATTTATGTTTGATAGGCATAAGGTTAGATTACTTTCTTAACATTTTCTTATTGAGTTTCTTATTAAGTGCATGTGTTCTAATAAAAATGATCTTTA
The DNA here is from genome assembly GCA_005392925.1 of Aquilaria sinensis. Classification (NCBI taxonomy): domain Eukaryota; kingdom Viridiplantae; phylum Streptophyta; class Magnoliopsida; order Malvales; family Thymelaeaceae; genus Aquilaria; species Aquilaria sinensis. The sequence goes on from SMDT01000337.1 coordinate 31,898, forward strand.
TGAATTGTAGGGTTTAGTTCTTGTGTTGGATGAACTTTTCTTAGGTTTTGAACACAAATTTTGTATCAAACACATGTATAATAACTTCAAGAGGGCTGGACGCACTAGTAAGTGTCTTAAAGACTTGATGTGGGATGTGCAAGAGCTACATATGTGCAAGAATTTAGAAAATGGATGAGTGTCATTAGTAGTGAGAATAAGAGTGTACATGATTGGTTAGTTAAGAAGGTTCTTCATCATTGGTCTAAGTCATACCTTGATATATTTAACAAATGTGACATACTTCCAAACAATTTGTGTGAATGTTTCAACAAAATGATTTTAGAAGCTAGGGACAAACCACTACTGACATGCATAGAACTTATCTGACTTAAGCTAATGAATAGGGTACATAATATGAGAGACTTTATGAAAAAACATACAAGTATTCTATGTCCCAAAATTGAGAAGAAGTTAGAGAAGATAAAGCAAGAATCCATCTTCTACATTGCAGAATGGTTTGGAGGTGATAAATTCCAAGTTGGTTGTAAGATAGACTTTTTTGTGGTTGACTTAAATAAGAGATCTTGTGCTTGTAGATGTTAGGATCTTTCTAGTATCCCTTGTCCTCATGTTTTGGCTTGTATGAGAAAATTGAGTTTTACACCAGGAAACTTTATAGTTGGTTGTTATAAGGTGGAAACATATCTCAAAACTTATGAATGCACCATCAAGCCAATCAATGGATGCGATTTGTGGCCTAAAGATCATGGCAATGAGATTTTCGCACCTTCTATTAGAAGACCTAAGGTAAGAAGGTAAAAAAAAATGAGAAGGAAGTTTGCTGATGAGATTCAAGCTAATAAATGAAGTCAAAACTATCAAAGAAGGGAGTTAAAATGCACTATAGAGTTTGTGGAAGTGGAGAACATAACCCAAGGTTTCATGAAAAACAAGCACATGGTTCAGCCACCAATGCATATGTGAGTTTCTGATTCTTTGAGTACTTTTATGTTGCATTCCCTTGTTCTATGGTTACTTGTATGTTTCTGTGATAATTGGGTTATGATAATTGTGAAAATGTTTTACAAGTTTGTGAGTTGTTTATGAATATGTTATGTGTTCTGTGCTGTTTTAAATGTTGTATTAACCCTTGCCTCTGTCAACAAGAAACGAAGTTTTACCCTTGTCTCAGCCTTTGCCACCCAGGCAAAAACTTCCTGTGAGCAACATTTGCACCTATCCCCTATGCTTTTGTCATTCTAATGTTGCAAGTTTTTGAAAAACTTGTTCCCATGCTTTTTGCATGTAAAACGAGGAGCAGAAGGTATGCTAACATCTTTAGGGCATACAATGAGCTTGTCATTCTCTGCAATCTCAAAATGTAGTTGATCACTAGTCCATCTTAATTTTGTAGTAGGCACATTCTGTTTGTGTATATTTTGTAACACCCTAACATCATTTTGTGGTAGGGGTTTAGGATTATTGTCCAATGATATAAATTGTTTATAATTTTGATGTATTGCACTAAATTTACCACTTCCATTGAACATTTCTTTGGCATGTACTCAAACAAGAATCCTAATAGATTTTATGACAGTATGCATGGAAGATGTCTTTTTCAGTCTTTAATATATATATTCAATTGTAAACTTGCAATATTGTATCTTGTCTATACTCAAACATGAATAAAAGGTGGTTGCACACAAATACCATTTCATTCATAATAAAATATAGTACATCATCATTTTGCCATCATTACAACCCTAATTATAACAACAACAACAACAACCACATTGAACAACAAACTCATTGTCAACTATTCCCTTGTTTTACCTGTCATACCTTCCATCCTATATAATTTCAAAATCACTTTCAGTTCAAACCTATCTATTTTGACACATTCATTATCTACAACAATAGTTGGTTTATAACCTTCCCTTACCACATTTTTCCTTCCCCATCTTTGCACAACCAAAAGCCTCTGTCCCCCACATCAATCTTGTTCATAGGCATACACCAACCAGAAAACCAAACTTGTTCTCAGAACAACAATAGTACAGCCTATTGGGATTTTTTTCTTATGCAAAAATCTTAATGGTAGTCTTGATGCCCACACGCACCATCTATTTTCATATTTGCACCTTTCTAAATCTGAGCGATTCATGCTGCTTTGAGACATGCTACATTACAATGTTTGGTATTCAAAACATTGAATTCCAACCAAAATCAACCAAAACCCCAAAATCCAACCAAATCCCTAACTTCTCATTCCCATCTCCAATCATATCATTGGATGTAGAAATCATAAAATGAAAGAGTAGGTAACTAATAATGCTTATCGGAGATGATTTTCTGGTTCTTTCCTTCATCTTCAACTTGATCATTCATGGGCTATCTTTGGTTCCATTTCCTTCTTCCTAACCGAATCATGAACTAAGCAGATGAACAAAAAATTAGCTTTATAACGCTCCTAAACCCCTAATTCAGGCCCCCCAATCCAAATCATCCTCGATGTCAGCATTATATTTGTCATTAACTGTTCTTATTGATAGTAGGATTATTACCATTCTAAGAGGTTGTAGGGAATGACGTATAAATATTTGTATATATTAGTTCTAAGACATTTGAAATCCTATTGGTACCTAATCTTTTAATTTTTTTTTCTGTTTTCCCTTTATACAATTAACATAAATATCAAAATTTATAAAATCAAGATGATCAAGAATTCCATATGACACAATTAGTTTAATTCTCTGCATATAAATATAACCTAATCTCTTGTGCCACAGTGAAGCAAAATTCTCATTGGTTAATTTAAGTTTTACACATCAGGTGCAAGGTTTCATTAAATAAAGCAATTGTATCAAGCATATAAAGATTATCATCAACTAACAAAGAATACCAACCAATTTTGAATCTTGAAAGGGACTAAGTTTTCTATATCCAAATGAACAAGAATACCCACATTTATCCAAAATAGAAATAGAAACCAAATTCCGTCTAAAAATGGTACAACAAAAGTGTGACAACTCTCCTGGTGAATGCCTTGTTTTGACTCGGTAAGTATGTTTAATTAAAGTGTTTTATTTAAATGCCTCAAATTAGTTTCCTATTAAGCAAGAAAAACAAGCTAAGTAAGGTTATTTTGAGTTCGAAAGTGTAAAATGGCACCAAAAGGCAAAAAGAGTAAAATGGTAATTTTGTCCAAATGAGTGGCATGGCTCTAATTTCATTGAAATTAAGGTCATGTAAGTATTTTTTACCAAATAAGTTACGTCCATAAGTTATTCTTGTTGGGTTTCGGGAGCCAAACAGCGCAGCGGAATTTAACCGAAACCCTCCAGGATCCAAGTGAAACGGGGTAAACTGGGTGTTCGAAAATTTTCATACCTAATTTTCGATTGAGATCTCCCACTCAACTGTAGAGTCGAATCACAAAACCTGAACAGTTGACGTGTTCAGGCTCTCTATGGTATCCACACGAGCCTCTCAGGATCACCACGCTTCCACCACGTCCCGGTAGATGCGTTTCTCTTGCGCTCGCAGTGCTAGCTTGCGTCCTCCAAGGAATTGCAAGAGAAGAGTGCGGCTGTCCTTTTTGGAGGCTAGGGCAAGGAGACCTGCGAATTTCTCACTTAAAAGTTGTATTTATAGTGAGACTCAACTTCCAGGCCTAATAGGTTTCAAAGCCCTAATCCAATTAGGATTTAATTTCGGGCTTAATAATGGCTCAACTTTTGGGCCCATTATTAATACGAAATTAAAGTGAAACCATAACCCAAATAATTAGCCCATGCACTCTAATGATCCAAAATGCTCTATGTGTGCGACCCAATAGGCTCTTATCACGTTGGCAATGATCATAAATCACATTTATGATCATAAGCAATGAGCGGTGTCTAGCAACACATCATTGCTACCCAAGTGACAAGATTGTCGATGATTTGACTATACCTTTATGATCATCACCGATATATGCCATTGTCCCTTTGTCCAAGATATCAAGACTAAGCACGAGACATGGAATGTGTCACTCTCGTATAGCCCAATCTTTGGTTTCTTGATTACCGAGTAGACTAACTTAAACTGATGACATTGATATCGCATATCAACTCATCCGAGCATGGCCATGCATTTTCTAAGTCTCACTCTATCAAGGGGCCCGAAGATATCGCTCCCGTTACATAGGAGGGACAAATCCCATCTTGATCATACAAATCCCTCCACATGATATGTGACATACCCAATGACCTCCTTCAAGTTCACTCAGTTACGAGCAACAAATGAAAGTATCAAAGTATGTGACTCACATGTAGGGAACCTTGATGATCTTAGGTCGAAGGACTACATATACCCTGATCACTATGGGAATCACTTATGACACTCATATAATGATCCATGTAGTGTTCTCATGGTGGGTCGGTCCAGTACACAAGTTCTCCAACTTGTACCCATATGTAGACTACATATCTCATATTAGTCTCCACATATGCTAGTCGTTATGTATTATTGCAACCCGCTCCACAATAATACTAGACCAGGGACTTTTAAGAATATCATTATTCTAGGGTTAAAATTATGTTTGTTAAGTTACGCAGGAAGAAAACAACAAACATAATTGCTGGATTAATGCCTTAATAAAATATCATGACTCAATGTGCAAAAATACAATCATCTCATGACTGGCTTTTGGGCACAACACTAACAATTCTAACCTTTTGAACCAAAAATGAAAGTTAGGGGACTAAAATGCACTAAGGAATTAGGGTTTTTGTCCTACTTATAGCATAAGAATAAAAAGGCTAGGGGCAAGGAAACAAAATTTCCTCTTTAGGACCTAAAGTTAGCAGGCTAGTGGGGAGGGAGAGAAAAATAAATAAATTGGCATGTGGAAGAAATTTTGTCAAAGGTAAGTGGGAGTAGGTGTTGATTTTCTTTTAAAGAAAACAAAACTATTATTCTTCATCTTTCCCAACCCATTATCATCTTTCCTTTTCCTCCATAGCTCATCTTCATCAATTTTTCAAAATCCCACAAAATTCATGCAAAATTGAAGGTCCAAAAGCATATATATCAAGGCACTGACTTATTTTTTGTGGTTTGGGTGCATTTACCTTGTCTCTTACAAGTTTTGGCTTCAATCCCCAAGGTGACTTTGTCCATGGATTAAACTTGATTCTAAACTTGAAATATGGTTAATGATGGTCTTAATTTAGTGCTTATGGTGCCCATTTTGCTTGGATTTAGGCTTGGAACTCAAGGGGAGCAAATTGAGCTCAAGTGAGCTTTATGTGGCTTGTTTGCTTTAATCTTACTTTGGTTTGAATTTGAGGTAAGGGGTTAAGTTAATCTAAGTTAAATTGATGTATTTCATGTTTATTTCATGAATGGTAAGTAAAATTGGAAGTGCCAAAGAGATGGAATTGCGTGGAGGTGGAATGGAGGAAAAGGCATAGAAAGCACAAAATGGTTGCACCTCTAGGGGTGATGCAATCACACCCCTATGGCTGGAGTGACCCCATCAATTTTAGGAAAGTGGATAAAATTAAGATGCTATAACACCTCATATTGGGGTACAACCGCACCATGCCTTATTTTGCCCAAAGTTCATCCTACGTGGCCTTTATGCATTATTAAGGGCTTCGTTCCACTTCCAACTTTATAGCAAGCATTAAATGTATTTCAAAGTCATTTCAAAGATAATTATAAGAATTAATTAAGTAGGTTAATTAAGTGTATGGTTTAAGAGGGCTAAGCTTGGTAGATAATTAAGGGTACCTTAAGGAAGAATTAAGGTGCCAAGTGGGGCCTAAGTAGGGTTCGATTTCTCTAATGACCTAAGTGTTGGGTCGTGGACACTGGGGCACTAAAATAGAACCTAAGGGAGTACCAACCAAGCTAAGAACCTTGGTAAGTAGGTCCATTAAGAGAGCCTAAGTCAAGTTTGAAGAACTTAAAGAAGTCAAGCCACTAAGTTGATTACCCTACACAATATGCAAAGGAAAGGCGGGTAAGTGATGGGAGTGGGTGATGACCCATACCCATAAGCAGGACTTAAGGGAGATAAAAGGATTTGGGATATATGGGCCAGTGTATTAAGTACCTCTGCCGTTTGAGCTCATGGCAAATCTAAGACACCTTAAGGTGTAAGAAGTCCCAAGTGTTGTATGTTGCATATCATTCACTGATGCATTGCATTTGTTATTATTTTCTTATTTGTAGTTGATTGTTGGATGCTTGGTTGCTTGTTTTCCATATGTACATGGTTACTTAAGTTTCCTTGCAGGTACTGAGGGAGCCCTTATTGAGTACGATAACATACTCACTCCTTTAAGCTTATATGTGCAGGTACTAGCCTAAGGCCCGACAACTAGGTGGATAGTTATGGGCTAAGTTTCTCTATTTTGCAAGTACTTATTCTACTTGAAACCTTGTGTTTATAAGTTACTTATAAGCTAAGTTTTGTATTAACTAAGTGTTTATGCCTTTACAGTCTAAATGTTAAGAGTCACAAAAGGACAAGTGAGAGCTTTGTACTTGGAGCTTAATAGCTCAAAGGTGAGAGTCCAAGCAGATGATCTTAGTAGTATTTTTCCTTGTATATATGGTACCTTGTGTACTAAGACATTGCCTCTATTATGCCGTATTGTGGTGTAAGATCATTAAGTTACTTTTGGGTGCATGTTAGAGCTTATATGTGTGGACAAAATTGTTACCGGAAGTTTAAGTAACTAGTGTTTTATTGTCTTGGAATGTTTTAAATATGTTTTAAATGAAGTGCTCAAGTGTTGTTTTCTTTACTTATTTTATTTATTTGAGTTGCATTGCCTGGACAAATGCATGCATATCTTTTTGCAGGGTAGGTTAAGCAACTAGTTACATATAAATTGTTTTAATTTACCTACAAGTAATTGTTAGCCAATAGTAACAAAGTAGGATCACAGTCCCTAAAAGCCTACATGTTAAGTAATTCGAGACACTAGGACCCTGCTCCATGACAAAAAGCCTCATTCAAGTCAAAATAAAATTTAGTCCTTAAAATAATCTAAATGTCTCAATTGCTTCAACTTGCACTAACTTACTGTCACCCATATAGATGTATCTTTCACCATCACCTAGTTTTCAGCAACTCATGCAACTCTGCATAAGCACACTAATGTGAGTTGTTACACCAAAATCTATCCACCATATGTGTCTAGGTATTAAAGTTAAAATTAACCTAAAAATAAAATAGATTAAGAAGTGTACCTTTCTTTGCACGCCATGTATGATAATTGGAACAATACTTCTTCTTATTCCCAACAACACAGAAAAAGAAATAAGCATCTTTAGGTTGTTTGTTTAGATCCTTTTTTTCTTTTTCAGCACTAAAACTGTAGCTTCCGTACCCCTATTCTCTTATTATCTTTCCTTTTGCCCTCAAAGGCTATAGCTAAATGAGCATTTTCTACCTTGTCTTACTTTAACCTTTCTTCTTCTTCCACACAGTAAAAGATGAGCTTATTGAGAAACAAGTCTCCTTTTGATAACTATAGCTCACCTTTAACAAACTAAACTATGTGATAGGAGAAATCAAAACCAAATGGACTAGTAAGTTATCAGATAGCTCTAACTTGAGTGCTTTTTGTTTTAAAGCAAGATGAGACATTTGTATAATATACTTCCTTATGTTTCCATTATCTTTATACCTCATTGAGATGAGATTTATCAAGAGCATACTAGTTTCAGCCTTTTCATTCTTAGCAAATTGTTTTCTTAATTTCCTGGTGGAATTTTTTGGCCGCTGTAACATTTTTAAACATAGTGCCCCCGAATGTTTTTAGAATAGCATGCTTTATTATCATTAGACTCATGCAATTTGAGCACTCTCACCTTTCCATCTCTTTTTTTCCATCAAAGGTATTCTTATCAGTAAGGCTGATAGGTCGCCCAACCCTTAACACAATTTTCAAGTCCATGACTCAAAGAACAATCATAACGTTCTCTTGTCATGACTTAAAATTTGTGTCACTTAACATAGGAGTTGCATTGATGCTATTAGAAATATTGTTAGCAAAAGTTGCAACTGAACAATGAATAAAGAAATAAAACAAATCAAGCTCACATAAATTTCACATCATAATTTATTAAATTCATAATCAATATATATAACTCATAGTAAGAAACCTAGCACAAACATCAATATTTAGTCTTTGGATAGAAATTTTAACTTGTAAGCAGTACTGTTGGTGTACTAATCACATACTGAAAATTCAGATTATGCCAAACAGTAAACCTTTCTTTGGACCGACTTATTGTTCACATAGAAAAGAACCTAATAATTGTCACATATTTATTACTAGATTCATGCTTAATTTCCAATCAAATACTAAACTTCCTTTTAGCTAGTGATATTTGAATGAAACTCAAACTTCTAGTCATCTTGATATTAATATCAATTAATCTACACAAGACATGTCACTTTGGTGATATGTTGCTTCAATCAATTAATCCAAACATGAGATTTCCTTAAAATATACCCAAATTAAATTTAATTCACAAAATAATTGTATTTCATTGCTGTAATTTACTGGAAAAGCAAAAATTGGTAGCAAAATAAACAAATAGTAGTAAAATGCCCTAACACCAGCAGAAACCATGAACCATTTTTTTTTAAATTAGAAACCAAAATCTTTTCTTCTTTGTGGCAGAGAAACTAAAGTGTGACATTTGCATCCCAACAAAAAAAAAACAAAAAAAACAACAATTGGTCGGTCTAAAGCTACCAAGGTTTATGGTAGCAAACAAGTGGTCCCAAATCTGAAACAAAACAAAACCTAAATATATAATACCAAAACACAAATTCCAAATAGCAAACCAATCTAAAAGAAAATTGGCAAATTTGGGTCATAATTTTTTTTTTCATAAGGTTGAAACGATAGAACAAAATAAACTCATTCTATATGCAAACTTGCTATTTAAGATCTGGATCCAAAAATTTTATAATTCTAGATCTCATCCGAAAATTCCAGAAAAATTATTCTTAATAATTCAACATGAAATGACTCTGATACCACTTGTTAGTAAATTTGATTCCTTGAATCAAATTTATTAATTACAAAACTCAAGATTATTCATGTTAATCATTAAGATAAATAAAAAATAAAACCGGAAGTGTATCTGGATCCATTAAATATTCTAGAGTAAAGGTTTTACGGCTTGTCTTCCAAATCAGTACACTAGAGTTCATCTTTGTTCTTTCTAATGATAGGGACTCAGTGGAGACAGAAAATTGAGAGAGAAAACCTTAGCATGTATGATATGAGGACCATAGCCTTCTTATATAGACTAACCATGTTAGTTCTGTGTATCTTTTATTTCAGCCCATCATAAAAATAAAAGCTATACTTTGGCCTCTACACATTAAAATTGTCCATGCTTTATAAAATGTCTAAAGCTTAAACCTGAACCTTATTAGATCACTTTCAATTGGGCCAAGCATTATGAAAGCACATATAATGCACAATTGATTTACATATTAGCCCATAAAAAATCCAACAAAATCTACCCAATCACCCATGGTTTGTATACACCTTTGCCTACACCATTATAACTTTGGGTTGATATCTCCATGGATTTTGTAGTTGGTATACTTAGGACTAAAAAAGGCCAAGACTTAGTTTTTGTGGTTTTTGATAGATTTTCTAAAATTTCTCACTTTATTGCATGTAATAAAATAGATGATGCTACGCATGTCACTAGCTTGTTTTTCAAATGGGTTGTGTGCTTACATGGTGTTCCCAAGACCATTATCTCTAGTCAGGACTGAAAGTTCCTAAGTCACTTTTGGAGGACTTTGTGGGAAAAACTCGGCACCAAACTTTTGTTCTCAACCTCATTATGCCCACAAACTAATAGCCAAACTAAGGTAACAAATCAGACATTGGGTAATTTGCTTAGGGCCATTATAGTTAAGAACTTGAAATTTTGGGAAGAATGCTTAACATAAGTTGAGTTTGCTAATAATAGAGTTGTACATAAAACTACAAGTTATTCTCTTTTTGAAATTGTGTATGGTTTTAATCTTTTAAAACCCTTGGACCTATTACCTTAACTTACTAATGAGTTTAGATGGTGAAAGGAATGTTGGCTTGGTCCACAATCTATATGAAAAGGTTAAGTTGCAAATTTAAAAAATGAGCCAACAATATGTAAAGGCAGCCAACAAAAGGTAAAGAAAGTTCACTTTTGGACCTAAAGATTGGGTATGAGTGCATATGAAAAAAAAAAAGGTTCCCAGCTCAAGGAAGAACAAAGTTGCATCCTAAAGGACATAGACCATTCCAAATTACAAAGAAGATTGATGATAATGCTTATGTGCTTAATGTGGCAAGTGAGTATGACATTATGGCCACCTTTGATGTTGCTGATTTTTCCTTATTTGATTAAGCAAATTCAGGGATGAATCATGCTAAAAAGGGGGGATTTGATGGTAGATCTATAAGCTTTATAAGTACACCCAAGGATCCATTAAAGGTTTTAAGTGGACCTATCACTAAGAGACATGCAAAGGAGCTTGTATTGGCATTACAAGGCTTGGTCAACCAATATTTTAAGGATTATAGAGCTAGAGCACCCAGTGGAGCACTTGGAGCCCACCTTAGCACATGGAGCACCCTCACATAGCACACTCTTAGAACTCTAAGGCCCACATGCATCCTAGTCCACAAAGATGCTTAAGGTACGAGCACCCTAGAGCCCATTATGTCTTAAGTAGGCTATTGGAGGTTGGATAGCTCATTGGAAAGGCCAAACTATGCTAGGCGTAACCTAAGCAACCAGTGAGCCCCAAAGTGCACCTAGGTGTACCTAAATGAGCCCTAACGTGCCAACCCTTTAGTTTACTATACCTTTTAGTTACCAAATTTTGACATCTTGGTATTTTTACTTATTTTGCACAAGTTTTGGGTAAGAGTTGTGAACCTAGACCTACTTTGTGTGAAGAGAAGGCTTAAGCCATGTCTAGGGCATGTGTTGGTGTGTTATAAGGACTCCTAGCCCAACTAGGTTTTCTTCTTATCCTTTTGTGTATTCCAAAACCCTAGAGCCTACATACTATATAAAGGCTGAATATGCTTTGTAATATTTAGATTTTGTTGAGTAATACAAGTTGCTTGAGAAAGTATTCTCTCCTTAATTTTATGTGAACTATCCTTAGTGCATAAAGAACTATGTGATCTTTGTGAATCAAGTCATCCTTGAGATTTGTTTCTTTTTAGTTGGTGAAGCATGAAGCCTTTCTTTGATTGTTCCCAAGTGGTTTCTCATCACTAAAAAAAATCTTAGTACCAAGATGGGCCTCTACATTGGTATCCTCATTGCACCTTTCAAGGTCTTGAGCACAAAGAGGTGACAAGTCTGCCCGCCCTTAATCAAGCCTAGAAACATTGATAAGCACATCTTCGATGCTTTCACCCAACACTTGGTAAGGCTCATCATCCAAAGATGATGGTGTAATTAGCTTGTACCTTTTGCCTTGAGCCTTGAGCCTCTAACCTTCTGTAAACTTAAAGTTTGATTCATGCTAAGAAGCTTGGTGAGACGGCTATGTAGTAGGAATGACCTCTTGAATACTGATGCCTTTCTCCCTTGGCCTTTTCAAGGCTTTAAAAGAAGCATGACACCAAGACCTCTTGATGCCTTTACCTTTTCAAACTTTCTCAGCCTTTTTGCCACCTCCACTTCTCTAAGTACTTCATGTGGTAAAATGTAGAAAGCCCGAATGTTAGCACCACATATGTCACAAAGGAAAAAGAAAAGAAGAGGGGGCAAGTAGCAGAGATAGCTTGGAAAAGAAAACCATATAGGATTCCCTAATCTGTTACATGCTAAGGGCCCATTTAGTAGTTTGATCAAAACTCCCTTTTTATCATAACCTTGGGTAAAAAGGCCTCAAATTATGTTACTTTGAACTCCTAGAACATATCCTGCATAATGAACTTGTAGAGGAGGAGGAATGGGATACCTAGGACCTTAGGGTATAGGCATTCATGGAAAGCTTACACATAAGTTTCCCAATTGCCAATCTTCTTACTCTTCCACAGGGCACCTTGCCATGTTGGCAAAAGAGCCTAAAGAAAGAAGTACACAATTCCAAACTTCTACTCAACCAAGAGAGCAGTGAAGAAGAAGTATTCATGCCACCCTTCTAAGGGTCGAGACTAGTGAGTGTGACTAAGAACATGAGAAGGAGGAAGGCACAAGCCAAGCAAAAGCTAATATATATGCACCAAAAACTCTCATTCCCAAGGAAAGTGCCACCCTTCTTAGGGCCAGCAGCTTTCTTCACTAACTAAGAGGCCATGTAAATCTTTTTTTAAAATTCCTAAAAATTAAAAATAAAGACCTGAGTTGCTGTTTCATTTTCTAGTACACTAGATTCAAAGTTGACACCCAGATAACTTGCTAGAAACTTCAAATACCTTGCTTTGGAAAGCAAAAAATGATGAGAAGTTCTTGCAAAATTCCAAAAGGGGGAAAAAATCATCATAAACCACAGGGAAACCCAAGCGATAGAATGATGTAGAAACATAGAAATTTCTGTTAATGAAACAAATACTACACCATTTACCAAGATCAAAAATTCTCTAGAAGCACCTTTTCAAAGTACATCAACCAAAATGAGCCACCAGGGGTGGAGAAGCTCAATGGAAAAACTAGAAATAAGACACATGCCCTAGAATTCAAAACCTTAGTTACAATCAACTCAAAACGCAAGAAATTATACCACAAAATCCCAAAAATAACTTGAAAATAAAACCATAAAAAATGGAAAAGATAGTTTGCCTAGGAAAAGACAAGGATTAGTGCAAAAGTATGTAATGTTGCTTCAAGCACGATTGAACTAGAAACAAAAACTTGCAAGAGAAGTTGTTGAAGTGAGAACCCTTAGATGGGTTCTTTTCTTGAATCAGGACATTTATAAAATACCCCATTAAATGGTAACTGCCCTACATGCCTAAAATGATTCACCACAAAGGAGCCCGAAAGCTTCATTGATTAATACATTAAGGCTCTCCTGGAAAGCCCATTAAAAGCAATTGAAAAGCTCACACCTTGAATGACATGCTATTTTGATACTTCATTCCCGATGGCTTATTACTTACCTAAAACATGTCAATATCACCCTTTAGAAAACACCTATTTAGGGACCTCCCGAGTAAGGCTATTCCTATCCAAGCTTTCATATTGTTGGTTAAGGAAAAGGCTGCTGAGTTCCTTTGTCCTGTAGTTGTGTCATATGCATACCGTGATGGGGTACAAGTAGCCAACTTAACCAAATCTCATGATCTCTCTATAGGGCACTGTATAACATGGATTTATGGATCTCTAAAGTTACGCTCACTCCATCTCTTACAAAGCTTTTGTATATATTCATGGGAAAGCTTACTTGATCATTGGAGATTCTAGTCCTAGGAAAAGGCTCTTTCCTCCTCTTTTCCCTTCTATGTGCTTTGCAGGTTTAACATAGCAACACTCATATTGCATACAAACCAGTTGAGAACCTACCATGCCTTTTTGGTAAAATAACTAAATTTGTAAGGGTCATTGGCTTACCCTAATGTTGGCCAATCTAAGATCATTAATTTAATCAGGATTTAGTATTCTCGCTCTTAGTTGTAGTTGGTAAGTCAATATTTGTATGATTTAAAACTTATGTGCTAGTAGCTCATTATCCTAGATATACATTATGCAAGTTTAACTTCATCAATTTCAATTCATAAAAGACAAAACTTTCATGTAATTTCCATGGCACAATAAAGAAAATAAACATAAAATTAGGTACCAAAGTACTAAAATAAGTTTGCTTAAGCTTCAAGCATCAACTTTATGTACATTCAGCACTTTTATGTACATCTAAAAGCAACAACTGGTGTAAATACATACCAAAGTTTAAGCAAAAATAGTCCATACCAGAGGCCACTTTGTATACGAGCACCACATTTTCTTACAAAGACCTAGTACAAGATCTCAAAATGAAATTCCCACATGAGCTTATAGCTTTAAAGATGAGAATCCAACCTCTCGAGTATTTAGCCTACAACTGAGAAGGCTACAATTAAACACCTTGTTAGCATAAAAATTAGGAAAACAATTAACTTAGAATCAAATGTGATTCAAATTGAATCAATACTTATAATAAGAACTTCCTTAGCAACCCACTTACTGGGTGTCAGGATTCACACTAGCAGAATCTACACAATGTGGCACTTAAAAGGGTAAGAATATGAAAATTCTTAGCAAGGGATTAATACTTGCAACATAAAACTTTAAGACATGAAATTATATACATAACAATATATAATGCTTATTGTTAGAAGCTCTAAACACCCTAAGGTCTTAACTAATGGCAATAATTGAGTCCTACGATAAGGTTCCATCCTCATCCTAATCTTAACTAGCAAGAATTTAATCGTGTCTTAGCAAGCTTAGTTGCCTTTTTATTTCCTTTATCGCATTGTATAGGAGTTTATTTTAACTTGGTTGCTTAACTACTAAGTTTGGTAGCTTAGTTAGGGTACCTTTGAGTTTTCAAACCTCTTTTAGGTACTTAGTACCTTAAGCTCTCTTATGGTCCTAATAACTTCGTAGACCTTAAGCTTTCACTTAACCACCGTTTATCTCCTTAATAGATGCGGTTTTATGGCTTTTAAGGGTGGTTTTAAACCTTAAAAAATGGTTCAAAACATCTTAGAATGGTTCAGGCTTCAAAATCAATGCATTAGGCCCTAAGGTTGCCTTGGCTTCAGGAAGAAGGCAAGGTGGCATCATGTCACCAATGCCCAGAACTCACTGCGTCACCAACACTCATTTTGCAACTCCCTTGTTTTCACACTTTAATACTCGTTTGGCTTTATTTTGCAGTCAAATTTAAACCATTCAGATAATAACAAACTCTGATACTTTAAAACATGTAAGAACACATGCACATGCATTAGTTAAACACTTAGGAACCCAAAAATCCCTTACTTTACCAATTTCAAGATCACAAGCTACAAACTTCCTATGCACACAAAAGCACACTTGCACAAAATCTTTGCAAATCAATGTAGCGTTAGTTCTAGCCTAACAAAATGAATTGCCTAACTATAAAAAACAACAAATATGATCATATTATGAGTAAAATACTTGTAAACTTCATTCACATGCCCTTACCCCCTTTGTGAAACACAAACTATAACTCTTGGACCATATTTGCACAATTACACTTATAGCTTGATATTCAACCTTCACAAGCCAAATTCAAGCTTAGGGATCAATCAAACCACTCATCCAAGCCTAAAAACAACCTAAACCTTAATCCAACTCCAAGAATTAAAGCTTACCAAGGAAAGAAACATCATTGCTTGCCTCCTTAAGGTCAACCAAGTTAGTTGCACCAAGAAAGCACTTATGGAAGCTTCAATTAATGAATAAATGGATTAGGAAGATATTTGAGAGCTTATGGCATGGCTATTGTATTGAAATGGAAGAGAAATGAGCAAGAACTTCTTAACTTGCTTCTTATTCCATATTCCCCTTAGATCCACCATCTTTCTTAATTGTTCTAATTAGGTTCTAAGGGCTCATAAAGCTTTTTTCTTCCACTTCACCAATGTAATTTGAACTAGGAACTATAAGTATTCTTCAAATTTAGGAATTCCATGGTTCATACATAGTCATGACTTAACATTTGGGGTTTTTTTCATCAAAATTACCATTTTTCCCTTCTGCTCAAATGACCATATCATTAATTATACACTATATTAATCCACTAATTGATTAGTTAGTGTGCAAATAAAATTTCTAAGCTTAAAACTCAAGCTTACCTTGCATTTGTTGACTTTGGTCTAGGAGAGCCTTTACAAAATTACCCTTTTGTATAGAGGCCAAAGCTATCAAATGTGGTTTTAATAATAATAATTAGCATTAATGATATGCTCAAATTTATACATGTTTTCTATATATTTTTCCTTAATGTTTGCTTGCCTTTTGATGTGTTTCTATTGGAATTTGGTGTTTAATTGGTTCATATTTTATTTTCAACTCTATTTAAGTTAGAAAAGATTCTGTGCAAGTTTTAGAGTTAAATTGCAAGTTTTGGAAAAAATTGGGTCAAACACAACTTGGATCACACCCACGTCAAATGTAAACATGCCTGTGTTCATGCCTAGCAAGCCCATGTTCATTTCCATGTCTATGTTCCTAGCCGTGTCATTAAAGTAAGTTATTTTTATGTTCCAGGAGTTAAACACAACCTTGAACATGGTTGTGTCATAAACCATGTTTGCCTACTATTAGGGTTTTATCGAGTTAATTGAACAGAAAATAGAGGAGAAAAGGAAAAGAGGAAAAGAGATGGCAAAAATATAGAGGAAAAAGTTTTCATATAAGAAGGCTGCCAGAGGCAGTTCTGATGATTAACACTGATTAATGCACATCAAATCAAGGATTCCTTTGAAGAAAAGTGGTTCAGAGATGAAGACTTTTTTTCCTAACTTTGCTTTGTTTCTATTGTATTTATTTTTTGGCATTATGAACTAAATTCACTACTTATACTTAGATTAGAAAAACTTGAGGATGATATTATGATTGTTATTACTTTTGGTTTAATATAGTCATGGTTTCCTTACGATCTATCCAATGTGCTTTTGTTGCGTTGATTGATAGTAGCTAGCTTATTAATTTAAGAGTAAATATTACATGCACCTGGCTTATTATGTGCACCATCCTTGAAAAATTTAGGAATTGTCATTTTGGCCTTGTACATGTCGAACATACTTGTAATGTTTCTAGACAACTTGAACAAGCTTCTAGGTTGGGCGAAGTTGCTAGCGCTTTTGACGAGGGGTGGGAGGGAGTCTGGGTTTGAGTCCCTAAAAGGTCTTGATCGCCTCTCTAACTTTTTATTCTTCGTTCTTTTTCCCTTTCTAAGTCCTTTTCGGGATTTTCATAATTTTTTTTTCTAATCACATTGCACCTTTTCCTTTATATTTACTTTTTACAATTTCATTTTTGTTACTTTCGTTCCCTCATCCTTTTCCATATTTTCCTTTTCTTTTTATTTTTTTGCATTATTTTCAGGTTTTTTTGTTATTTCTTTTTCATTTCACCCAACCATTTAAATTTTAAGATTCATCTTAACTTATCAATAAGATTAGTCCAACCAACTTCAGAATTTTTTTTCTTACTTGTTCCATCATTTGAGATGAAATGCTTGTAATTAGTTATTTGTTCTTTTATTAATAAGTATTTGTTTTTCTACCATTTCATGTTTGTTCTTTTACATTTCTTTATTAGTTTTTTATGATATTTGAACAAAACCAAACTAGAACATGTTAAAATTGGCCATTTCATTTTGTCCATAAAGAAATTTCTAAGAATGAATCACATAACTAAGTTATTGAACTAAGATTTAAGAGCATTTTCCACCTTGGAGCCAATAATAGTTAGAGATGAGTTATATTTTCTGATTCCTTACTTTGACTGCAACTCATTCTTTCGACCTGGGGAGTCATTTTTTTATCAATATGTGTTTGTTCTTTTATTTGTTCATGTTGGTTTTTTTAGGTGAACTAGTTGTTTTTTTAGTAGCTATATATATATGTTATTAGGAGCAATTTGTTTTTTTAGATAAACTATTTTTTTATTATCTTATTACTAGTTATTTAATTTTTTATTTATAGCTTTTTGTTCTTTTATTAATTGGTATTTGTTCTTTTGTTTTATAGTTGTTCCTTTAGGTGGACTTGATATTTTTTCTTTTATTTGTATCTCTTTATTCTTTTATCACTATGTATTTGTTCTTTCATTTTTTTATGTTAGTTTTTTAGATGAACTAATTATTTGTTTTTTATAAGTAGCTGCTTGTATTTTTATTAATAACAGTTTATTATTTTATAAGTTCCATCTTATTCTACTATTTTTTTTCTCTCCTATTACTAGTTATTTTTTTTGTTATCAGTAGCTCTTTGTTTTTCTAATAGTATGTGTCTATTCTTTTATTAGTTTATGTTTGTTCTTTTGGAAGAACTTGATGTTTGTTCTTTTATCAGTATGTATTTTTTATTTTATGAATTTATATTTGTTCTTTAAGATGAACTGCTTATTTGTTTTTTTATTGGTAGCTCTTTGTACTTTTATCAATATCAGTTTATTCCTTTTTTGGTTTATTCTTTTAGTTTTTGCTTAAATAAGGACAAAAGAGTTTAAGTTGTCTTATTTTAAATTTAATGTAAGAGAGAATTTGTATCATGAATTCAATTAAAAGAACAGCAATAATGAAAAATAAAGAATACAAAATGTAGATAGATGGCTAAAAAAGAACTAAGAAGAAAGGTAGATACATTATTCTTATGTTAGTGTCTAATTGTTATTTTTACTAGTAAGTCTTTGGCCTTTTGGCTTAATGCGATATTTGTTCATTTATTAGTTGAAAATTTTGAAAAAAAAAAAAGATAACATTCACAAAAAAAAAATTAATAGAAAAGGAAAAAAATGAAATAAAACTAAGAAGAAAATCTAGGCAAATTAACAACTAAAAAAAGGTAGAAAATAACAAATAAAGTTAAATTAAAAAAATAAGATGAAAAAAATATGAGAAGATTGGAAAGAAAAAAGGCTAGAAAATGGTAGAGGATTTAAAAGTAAAGCAAAAAATTTGGAAAGGAGACAAAGAAAAGTAAAACGAAAAAAAAGGGTAAGGGTACAGTAAAAGTGTAAAACCAAAAAGGGGCAAAATAAAAACAAAGAAGCAAAAACAAAAAGGAAAATGAAAAATAGAAAATGTGAAAAGATGAGAAAGAAAAGTAAAACACAGATGAAAAAGGAAAAAGTGGTCAATTGGGCAGTTAGCATGATTCAAACCTTGACCATATGGGTTTTAACCCAGCTAGCTATCCAGTACGTCAAAGATAGAGTCTTGTCCAAATCTACCATAAATACTATAAGTAGCTTGCGTGTCCTAGCTCACATGTAAGTCGGCTGCATGCAAGTTTTATCCTTAATTTAATGTGGGATGATGACATGTACAGGCAATATTTGGTATATTTGTTATGGATCACTGTTGGATAGAAGGGATATTATAGTAGTCAGGAAAAATATGTGTGATATAATACCTCCAGAATAGGTTGAAACCAGAAGCTGGGTCATAGGGCTAGTAATGCAATCTTAGAAAGTGCAATAGGACTAGCCAACCTATCGATGGCTTAAGAATAGTGGTTAGTGAATGAGAATAATAGAGAACTAATGTAATTTAGGTAATATTTCACAGTCCAAGTTAATCATATGCCTGTTAAACCAAAGTAAGAATAACACAATATATTTCTATGGGTATTCAATTCTAAGTATGACGTATCTTATTGTTGATTATGTGATTGCTTTTCGCTATCAATAATTAGTTTGTTAATTATTTTTACTGCATTGATTAGTTTAGTTAATTCTTAGTTAATTAATAAAATAAACCCTTAATTGTCAGTTAGATAATAGTGAGAAATATTAAGTAAGGTAGACAAGTCTATTCTTTGGGAAAAATGATATTGATACTTACCACTGCTATACTTTGATGATAGGTGTGTTGTCCTGTGAGTTCACATATTTATAAGTATCAAGAGATTTGACATATCTACATTATTCATTAGTGTAGTGGGAAGAGTTTTCTGTGAACTACAAAACCATGTCAAGTTTTTAGTGCCGTTGTTGGGAAACATTTATTGAGATTACTACCTAAAAGATTGACCTCTGTAAATCTAGCCTTTATTTTATTACAGTATTTTTCTTTGAATTTTTATTTTATTTTTAGTTTGCTTATTTCTTGTTCTTTTCTTGTTAGAAGTTTTGTGCATGACTCATAACCACCCTGATAGAGTGATTGAAGCTGATCCAGAAATTGAAATAACTTTGAGAAAACTTCATTTTATGAAGGTACTAAGTCACAACCATTATATCTTGAAGAAGAGAAACAAGGAAAAAGTCAAGAGCATTCAATCATGGAATATTATAATAAAGCAAGGACTATGTTTGAATATGCTAAATTCTCTCTCGAAAGGATTAAATCAATTATCCTTAGGCCTCCTCTCATTGCCAATAATTTTGGGATATAATCAAATATTATATAGATAGTACAAAATTATGTTTAATTTGATGGTTTGGCAGATGAGGATTCTAATGCTCACATTGCTAATTTCCTAGAGATATGTGATACTCTCAAAATTAATGGAGCTGGTTAGGATACTATTTGGTTAAGGTTGTTTCCATTTTCATTAAAAGGAAGAGCAAAGCAATGTTTAACTTTACTTTCAAGAAGTTCTATTGCCATTTGGAATGCTCTTGCCCAAAAAATTTTGTTGAAGTATTTTCTTCCAACTAAGACCACATGGGTCTGTAATAATATTTCTACTTTTAATCAGATGGATTTTGAGAATATTATATGAAATTTGGGAAAGCTTTAATAATTTGTTGAGAAGGTGTCCACATCATGGATTACCTTCAAGTAGATGATCGATGCAGTAGCTGGTGTTACTTTGAATAATAAGACATCAGAAGCAGCGTATGATTTGATTGAGGAGATGGCTATGAACAATTATTAATGTCAATCATCATTTAGAATTAAACCAAGTAGAGCAACTGTAGTTCAAAAGTCCAATGTTTATTTAGTCTAGCAATTCAAGTTAAAGCTTTGGTAAAGGAATTCCAAAATTTTGTTGCTGGTCAAAAGCAAGCTATTGCAATGCAATGTGACAATTGTGGAGGAGAACATTCAAATTGGAATTGTCAGATGCATTGGCGGAAGAGCAAGAATGAAATGTAGATTTTATCAGGAATTCTTTAGGACCACAAAATAATATTTACTCCAAGTTGGGTGAATTAATATGGGAAAATTATTCACCCAATGCTTGGGCAGACCAATGGATGAATAAAAGTTTCCAATGTCCACAACTTTCTATGAGAAACTTAAATTTTTAAGAAGCAATTATGGATTTATGGGCAGTATTCAAGCTCGATGCCAAAGTCTCAAGGACATGATGGAAAAGTAGAAATTGATGTTCTAACAACAAATAGACCAGATGTCACATAAAGTGATGGAAATCAATGGAACAATCATGTTACCAACAAAGGAGAAATTAAAGGTTGTTACCTTGACAAGTGGAAAGGAATTGATTCCTAGGAAAAGGAGCCATGAAATAATGAGAACCAAAATCGAATGACCTAACAAGAAGCTGTGAGACTTCCTAAAGGAGAAGTACAGCCAGCACCACCAAAGAGGAAAGTAGTCAAGGAGTATCGACCTTTGTTGCCATATCCTTCCCAGTTATCTAAAGATAAAGATGAGGAACAATTTTCCAAGTTTTTTGCTATGTTTAAAAAACTCTATATTAATATTCCTTTTGCAAAAGTTTTTGAGCAGATGCATCGATATGCAAAAATTCTTGGAGGACATCCTAACTAAGAAAAAAAAGTTGGAAAAATTGTCAATAGTCAATATGAATGCAAACTGCTCAACCATCATCTAGAATGACCTATTAAGGAAAATTGGCAATCTAAGGAAATTTACTATTCTTTGCACTATTGGTCATTTGATGATTGGTAGAGTATTAACAAACTTAGGTGCTAACATTAATTTGATGTCATATTCGTTGTTTAAAAAATTGGAATTAGGTGAACCCAAACCTACTAGGATGAGCGTTTTGTTAGCTGATCGGTCGATTAAATATCCTAGAGGGATAATGGAGGATGTTTTAGTAAAAGTCAATAAATTTTTTATTCTGACTGGTTTTGTGATCTTGGGTATGGACATGGATTTGCAAGTTCCTATGATTCGAGGATGACCTTTCTTATCAACTACTGGTGCATTGATTGATGTTCAGAATGGTAGACTAGTTTTAAAGAAAGGAATAGAGGAGGCTACTTTTCATATTTCTGATGTTATAAAATATACTCTTGATAAAGATGATACTTGTTATTCCCTAGATTCCATTGACACTGAAGTTGCTCATTGTTTTTAGGAATGTGTTCCAAAAGATCAGTTAGCAACGTGTATAGCTCTAGGGGAAGAATTCAAAATTAATAGCCCAAAAAAATGAAGAGCTGATAGTTCAATTGGAAACCAATAGAGCCTCATAAAGTAAGGTGAAGAAAGAAAGAGTTCTCTAAGGTATAATGAAGAGAAAAAACCTCCATAAAATAACCATTATATTTGGGGCTGAAAAAGCTACCTAATCATTTAAAGTATGCTTTCTTGGCACCAGATTCGAAATTGCAGTGATTATCTATACTCAACTGAGTAAGAAGCAAAAGGGGAAGTTTTTAGTGTTGCAAAAGGTAAAAGAGCTATAGCTTGGCTTATCATAGATATAAACAAGATAAGCCCATCTAAATGCACACACAAAATCTTGATTGAAGACTATACCTAAATGTTAAAAAGTTGGTGAAAGCGAAGGTGATAAAATTGTTGGATGATGGGATAATCTATCTTATTTCATATAGTACTTGGGTGAGCCTTGTTCAAGTTGTGCCAAAAAAATGAAGGATGACCATTGTGCCAAATAAGAAGAATAAGCTTATCCTTACACAAACAATAATCAGATTGAGAGTGTGTATCGATTATAGTAAGCTTAACGGCACTACTAGAAAGCAGCACTTCACTTCCCTTCATTGATTTAATGTTAGAACGCTTGGTTGGTCATGCTTACTATTATTTTTTGGATGGTATGTTAGGTTATTTCCAAATCTTGATTGCTTTTGATGATCAAAAGAAAACAACCTTCACTTGTCCCTATGGTATATTTGCTTATCATAGAATGCCTTTTCGGTCTATATAATCCTTTGCCACATTTTAAAGATTCATGATGGAAATTTTTTATGATTTTGTGGTAGACATCATAGAGATATTTATGAATGATTTTTCTGTTCTTGGTGATTCATTTAAAAAATGTCTCCATAATCTGGATAGGTATTAGAAAGATATAAAGAAACCAATTTACTACTCAATTAGGAGAAATGTCATTTCATGGTTCAAAAGGGTATAGTCCCTGGCCATAAGATATTTAATAAGGGTATAAAGGTAGATAAAGCAAATATTGAAACTATTTCTAAATTACCACCACCATTTTCAGTTAAGGCAAATTGGAATTTTCTTGGCCATACAGGGTTTTCTAGACTGGCAAAAGATGTGAATTTTGACTTCAATGATAAGTGTTTTTCTTCTTTTAATATTCTCAAGGAACACTTAAGTAATGCACCTGTAATTATATCTCTTGATTGGTTTCTCCCATTTGAATTAATATGCCATGTTAGTGATTATGCAGTTGGTGTATTATTGGGTCAGCATACGGATAAACATTTCCAACCTATATACTATGCTAGTAAGATATTGACTAGTGCACAAGAGAATTAATACCACTACTGGGAAGGACTTATTGGCTATAGTTTTTACCATCGACAAGTTTGAGTCCTATTTGCTCTTATCTAAAATTACTGTGTATATTGATCATTTTGCCTTTAAGTATTTCTTAAATAAGAATGATGTGAAGCTGCAGTTGATCTGATGGGTCCTCCTACTTCAAGAGTTTGATTTGGAAATTCTAGAGAAGAGAGGTGTGGAAAATCTTGCTACAAACAATCTATGCAGGTTGGAGAATCCAAGAAGATAACTAATTAAGGAAAAGGATATTAACAATTCATTCCCAGGTGAACATCTTTATAGGCTCGATTTGAAACTTATGGATGAATGTGCTTTGCTGACTTTGGTAATTAATTCGTATGCAAAAAATTACCCAAGGGCATGACATATCAACAAGAAAAAAGTTATTTTCAAAATTCAAATACTATTACTAGGATGAACCATTTTTTTTTAGAATTTGTACAGATCAAACTATCCAACGATGTGTAACTTAACAGAATACAAAAAGAATTCTTGAGCACTATTATAAGGGTCTAGTTGGTGGCTATTTCCAGGGTAAATTTACAGCATGAAAAGTGTTAGAGTCCAATTTCTATTGGGCTACCCTGTTAAAGGATGCGAGATGATACGCAGCTTCATGTGATAATTTTCAGAGGTCTACTAATATTTCTAGCCGAGATTAGATGCAGCAACATATAAACCAGGTATGTGAAATCTTTGTTGTCTAAAGGATTGATTTTATGAGTCCTTATCCATCATCTTTTGGGAATAAGTATATTCTGGTAAAGGTAGACTATGTCTCTAAGTGGGTACAAGCACAAACCTTGCCTATGAATGATGCTAAAGTCATGGTTAATTTTTTAAGGAAGTTATTCACTCAATTTAGAATTCCAAGAGCCATCATTAGCAATAGATGCACCAATTTCTGGAATTCCCAATTTGAAAAGGTTACGCGTCCATTTAGAGTTATTCACCAAATAACTAACGCTTATCACCCAAAAGCTAGCGGTCAAGCCAAGTCATCTAATAGAGAGATTAAGCACATACTAAAGAAGGTGGCTTCTATGTCTTGGAAGGATTGATCACTTAAGTTTGATGATGTACTTTGGGCTTATGCAACAACATATAAGACACCTATCCGAACCACGCCATACCGTCTAGTTTATGGAAAAACATGTCACCTCTTGGTGGGGTTGGAATGTAACACCCCCATGTCCCACATGAGTGAATTGTGGGAAGTCTTATGTGGATATATAGGCTCCAATTCCAGAACATAAGCACCTAGCGCTTATCCTTTTCCAAAGGATAGCCCATGTGGTGTGGGCAGGTGTTTCGTTGACCGGTTCTGGACTTGGGTCGTTACAGATGGTATCAGAGCCAGGTTTGGTTCAAAGTATGTGGTTGAGTCCGCTGGTATGGGACGGGGGAACTTCCTTATACAAAGAGTCCATTTCTAAGTACCTAGCGCTTATCTTTTTCAAAGGATAGCCCATGTGGTGTGGGCAGGTATTCCGTTGACCGGTTCTGGACTTGGGTCGTTACAGATGATATCAGAGCCGACCCGGGACCACGATGATGTGGCATAGTGGATATGCACATGCATCGTCTACCGGGACTGATCCTGGATTCGAGAGGCTACTTGGCCAAAGGCCAAGTGGTCTGATTAGAGAGATTACTTAGTCCGGGGAACCAAGTAATCTGATTGACCCCAACGGGGTTGTTGGATACATAAGGGGGGGGGGAGTTTGTAACACCCCCTTGTCCCACATGGGTGAATTGTGGGAAGCCTTATGTGGATATATAGGCTCCAATTCCAGAACATAATCACCTAGCGCTTATCCTTTTCTAAAGGATAGCCCATGTGGTGTGGGCAGGTGTTCCGTTGACCGGTTCTAGACTTGGGTCATTACATGGAACATAAAGTGTATTTAGAAAAAAGGAATATTAACCTTGACCTTGAGCATGTAGTTGAAAAATGCTTATTGCAGCTAAATGAGCTTGCAAGTGGTAAAATTTAGCATATGAGAACTCCAAGACTTATAAAGAGAAAGTGAAAAAATGGCATGACGCTTGAATTAAGTAAGCAAAAGAGTTCAAACCTAAAGACTAGGTTTTGATTTATAATGATCGTCTATTACTTTTTTCAGGTAAGCTTAAATCAAGATGGTCTGGACCATTTTGTAGTAACAAAAGTTTTCCTTTTTGGTGATGTAGAGATTAAGCATCGTAAAAAGAAGGCATTCAAAGTGAATGGTCATTGACTAAAATGGTGTCTTGGAGGTGAAATTCCTGAAGTACAATAAGAAGATCTCACCCTCCACCATCCTCCATTTAGCACTAAGTAAAATACTATTTATGCTGAGTTGGCAATTTTAAACCAAGTGCTTGCTAGGAGGCTACCCAAGGCCTCGTACTGAAATGGTGTTGCTGCACTCTAGTAGTTGTAACCCAAGTGTAGGTTGTCGCAAGTAATAAAATCTTGGGAGTCCGAATGTCAAACCACAGGGAAGTGAACTAAGAAATACTGGTTGAATTTTTAATAAAGAAAGTTTTGGTGGAATGTGTCAACAAGTATGAATTAAAATTAAAATTCAAATAAAATAGCTAAGGTTAGGGGATCCACTTTTAGTATATCGGTTATGATTAATTTTAGCCAATCGTACCACTTATTTGAGATCCACACATAAATGAGGTCCCAATTGGGGAATTTAGTTAGTATTAACGTTCATTGATCTTAAAACGACAACGCTTGCTAATGGATTCAAGTATCCATCATGCCAACCTTTGTCGATAATAACTCAAGATTCCAATATAGTCGGCAGAGCCATGTTCTACAGAGGGAATCAAGCAGCTTTTATGCCAATGATTTGACTATGATGAATTAAGACTCCTACTTAACAAGGAATGAAGTTAAATAGATTAAGGGAGAAAATACCATTAACGTTGTGATCCATTCAAATCAATCATAACCTTTACACCAAAAGCTTCACTATTTCACCTTAGCAAAAAGAAGATTAGTTAGACATAATAAAAGTAAACAACATGTAGAAAGATGAAATAAACATAGATTAAAAGATCAAGAACAAAGAAGAAGAACAATGAGAAAACCCTTGGACAGAGCTTCGGTATTAAAAGAACAAAAACAAAGAAGAAAATCTAAAGATAATACAAGAACATGGAAATGGCCTAAGAAAATGCATAAGAAAATGGCCTCCTTCACCCCCCCCAAGGTGCCTATTTATAGAGTTTTGGGGTGGGTGAAATGGTAAAAATAAAATGGTAAAATGTAGGTAAATACAAATCAATAATGGGAGGCTGCAACTTATTTTAATTTTTTGACCATTTTAGACATCATATCAGCTCTTCTTTAAAGCACAAAAGTTGTAGATCTCCTCTTTAGCTTCGAATCAATAGCTTGCTCATTCAAATCAGACATCCGTAGCTGAAGTTATGATTTTTCTACCGAAACTGCTCTTGAGCACACAAAATAACGAAGGGTCTCATCTATAATCAGATTTCGGCAATGAAAACGATCAAACTAGTTTGCGGAATGAAGCAGAATTGAAGATCTATGTGTTGGCTTTCAGATGAATTTGGAATCACTCAGTTTTGATGCCTACAGCTCCAGTTATGATTTTTTCTCGTGAAGAGCCGCCAAGTGAGGATTTTTACCTACATAAAAAATAATTATTTAATATATATATATATATTAATATTAATGAACAGTAAACCGCATATGTATAGTGAAATACGCGTATGAACAGTAGGTCGGTGAATAATGATTGGTGAATAGTAAAAATGCGTGAATAGTAACTCGGTGGAAAAATGTTTAAAATATAGAAATTAATCATCTCAAAGTGTATAATAATGATTTAAACCCTTAATAACAATACACTTATGAGTATTCATCACACCCCACAGCCAGATTCTTGCTAGTCCCTAACAAGTGTAACCTAAGAAAACAAACAAAATACATAATCTAACAACTCATGACAAATCATGCTATGAATATAATAAACTTGTAAACTTGACTTGCAAGTAATTAATGAAAGGAGAAAAAATTAAGTCCTTGTTACCATAGGTAAAAGATCACTCCCTAAGTATTTGCACTTATTTTAATGTGGGTTTGTGAACAGTCTGCTTTGTGTTTCTTAATCTGAAGCTTGCAAAGGGATCCAACTTTACCCTCACTAAATTCCCAAAAGGGACTGCATGTAAATTTAAATCCAATGGTCTTTATACAAGGTTGTAATGAAACTGGGTTTGGTGAAAACGGGAATTAGATGAAGGCTTTTTAATGGTGGAGTTTAAGAGAACTAATAATACAATGAACAATAATTATGGGCACCTAAAATACTAAATACCTAAATCAACCCTAGTCTCCAAGTCCTCTCCAAAACACAATTCTTTATCAACACATGAGTTTAGAAAACAAATATAGTTGAGTTTTAAACTTATTGAATTTAACACTTGTTTTTTTTTACCTCTCTCCGTTTCAAAATAACTTGCCTCATTTGACTTGCATAAATATTAAGGCTGAAGTTATTATTATTATTTTTTCTTTTTTCCAAAATTGTCCCCCATGTTTATCTATCAGAAAAAGATAAAAGAAGATGTCTTTCATTTTTACTTTAGTATGGATTTACATGCGTATGAGCATATATAATTTTATTTGAAAGGAAAAGAGAACACTTTTTTTTAGACTGCCATAAAAGAAACAGAGGCCAAGTATTATGAAACAGAAGAGTTTTTTTTTTAATTTATTTTTTTTAACTTTATTTTGCGAGGGCTTTTCTCTTATACTCTCGTTTTTTGCCTTTCTACCATAAATCAAAATTTGTTTAAAACTCAACTATCCAATGATATACACTCAATTTTTATGATTTAAGCTCAACCAATCCCAATTTTTTCACTATGACAAATTAAGTACAAGGTAACCTAACACATTATGAAGTACACCCCACACTTATTCTTTATTTTACCAAAAACAACACATTCATTTTAATTCTGTAAGCCCATAATCACATAAGTATCATTAGTTTCCAGGACAATAAAGGATCAAAATGAAGTGGTAGTGGTTAAACATATAGGGTTCAAACAAAGAATAAAGCTACAAGGCTCAAAGGGGCTCACTAAAGGATAATGTACACGGTTAGCCTTTTGGTAAGTGGTTGGCCCTAAAATGCCATTTTCATCCTTAAATTTACATACAAGAAGTGAGGTTGCATAGGTCCTTAAGACCACTCATCCAAGCAAAGTCTAGCTCAAAACACAAAATAAGCACTCTCAACAAAGAAATTCATACATCCTAATAAACACTAAGGCTTAAAAGTGCTCACCGGTTATTTATTTTCCTTAGATAACAATCAACATACTTTAACTACTTTCAAAAATGAACAACCATTTCAAATTTACAAGGTATACATCCAATGATGATATTTCCAAGAGTTGGGTTCCTAAATGCAAACAAACAACCTAAATTCATGCTAAATGTTCCTACATGCAACTATCATGCAAACATGTACTTGAACATGGAAAAAAATAAAAATAAAAATGAAAATCAATAATCAACACTACCACAAAAAAAAATGACAATAAAACTGACAAATTATGGAAGGGAATGGATGTTTGGAATCAATAGTCAGGTTTCATCTAATATTTTCTTTAGAAAATATAGATTACTTGTGAGATATGTCATCCAAATAAGGTTGAAACTTAGCTACCCCAAAATGTTATGACTAGTATGCTTAATAGGATGGATCTCAAGAGTAAAATTACTCTTTACTCAGCCATCCTAAACTAAGGGCTTTGTCCAAAGGTTTTAATATCAGCATGAAAGAAACTATAAAAAAAAAATGTGACAACTATCCCTCCCCCCAACCAGAGTAATACATTGTCCTCAATGTCAAAACATAGATAAGAAGAGTGAAGAAGAAATTACCTAAACTGGTAGTTATTGAAAATGAAAAGCCTGAAAAACTTAAACCAAAATGAAGAAAATGCTGATAGTAAAATTAAAAGACAAGATAAACAGATCCACGTGTCCGATTGCTCTCTTTCACAGTGCTTCATCACTTATTAACAAAAATAAAAATGACAATCAGGGTAAATGATACTTATGGGATGGAACTGATTAGGAAAGGCTGCCGTATCCAGTCTATCTGAATCACTGCTGGATCTAGTTTAGGAATGAATGCTTGCATTTTGTCTAGCAATTCTTCAGCAGTTGATGCAGATATTAGGATCCGTTGTGCCGTCTCTAAAATAAGTTTCTCCTGTATAGCATGATCCATAAAAGATAACAGACCTGCAAAGAAATTGTTAACATTCAACAGCCCAATAGGTTTCTGGTGCAAATTAAGTTGGGCCATGGAAGTAATTTGAAAAATTTCCCCCAATGTGCCAAACCCTTCTGGTAGAGCAATAAAGGCATCAGAATTGCAGAGCATTTGCAACAAACACTCTTGCAAGTTTTTAACCACTAATTCTTCTCCAATTGTGCCTCCAGAAATTAATTTCAAAGGTGTAGGGATGATACCCAAAACATGGCTACCTCCTACAGAAGTTGCTGTTGCTACACCTCCCATCAATCCGACACTACCTCCCCCATAAACCAAATGTATTTTTTGCTCAGCTAGTACTCTACCCAAATGGTTGGCTACCCTAAAAAACTCTTCACCCTTTCCAGGAAAAGCTCCACAAAATACACAAATATTTCAGAATCTATGAGTTGAGGCTCCCTCCATTTCTATCCTTAACCCTGTGAAAAAAGAACATGCATTTATAGAGATAAAAGGATAATGCAATGATTACACCTATAGGAGTAGGTAGAATATTGTCAGAAGAAAAAGAAAATTTTCAACAATAACAGCATGTATGTACAATAGTTGTGATTGTGGCTCACATCTTTCACTAGTTTTCCATCCAGTAACGGCTTCAACGCCTTCTATGAGTCAGGGATATGCTTCCCATCCAGTTTTCTTACAAACTAGCAAACAGGGTCGTTTAAAGTTAGATTTCTAAGATTGTAACGCTCTCGTTCTTTATGAAAAATACTCCATAAACCAAGAAGTTCATTTTGCACTAATCCATAAGAATGCGTCTCTAGAGTCAACTGGATATTATCCAAAGAGTCCTTACTCAGGCAATTCTTGATGAATTGTATTTTATCTTCTCGATTTTCGGACACCATTCCTAAAGAAAGATATCTAGTATCACAAATCCATCGACCACATTTGTGACATACTCGTAACCTTTTTGCTCTTCGCTTTTTGGCATAAGAGCTTTTGCCTAAGCCAGGCATATGAGACACAAATGTATCTGGGGTTTCACCAGCCAAACGGACCTTAGCTTCAATTAACCAACGCACATCTTCAGGAATGCCTTTGTGCATCAAAACTCGTAATCATTCACATCTAGCTTGGTAAATCCTTTTAAGAACATTTATTGGAGAGAAAGAAAGTACTTTCGCAAAGCAGAAAGAGTAGAATTCATTTTTTTTAGAAGAAATTGAAAGAAAGGAAAAGGAAAGAAATCAGTTATTATGGGAAACTGAAACAATCGACTTGAGAGCCACGGAGTACCGTATCTGTCACTTAACCGGGGAGAAATGAATCCTACTTTTTGACAATTTTCAAAGGCTCTACAGAATGCATGTGCGTCTTTAAACAAAGAGGGCCAATGAAATCC
This sequence comes from Aquilaria sinensis, assembly GCA_005392925.1. Taxonomy (NCBI): domain Eukaryota; kingdom Viridiplantae; phylum Streptophyta; class Magnoliopsida; order Malvales; family Thymelaeaceae; genus Aquilaria; species Aquilaria sinensis. The sequence continues at coordinate 62,988 of SMDT01000337.1, forward strand.
AGACTGTAAAATCTTTACAGCTATTTTCTTTGACAAAAAATGCCCTCTGCATATTTCAAAATGAGATAATTCAATGACATTGTTTACCTTATCCTCAGGTATGCATCTCGTAAATATCTGGTGAGGACAGGATTTGAAAAGATAAGAGTTATCCTAATAAAAATTGTCACCTCATGTAGAAATTTCTTCTTATCTTGGATACTTCATTGAGCTGACATCCGTCTTGTCACAAAAAAATTGACAATATTAGCAAACCAAAGTACTGTAGTGATAGAAAATAAAAATTTGTTAGGAAAATAATAATTTATGGGTGCAGTCTCAATTGTTGAATTCGTTGTCAGTCTTGACAAATAGTCAGCGACAATATTTTTGGAGCCATTCTTATCCTTGATCACAATGTTGAATTCTTGGAGTAATATGATCCAACAAATCAGCCTTGATTTAACATCTTTCTCTGACATTAGGTACTTCAATTGTTTGGGTAAGAGCTTCAACTTTATTGTGTGAATTTTATTTTGTTTTTCAATTTTAGGTTTTCCCAACTCTTTAATTTTTGGTGTCTAACATGTGTTCCCCTTCACCTATGAAGAATCAAGCAATGAACATATGTTAGATGTATCCTAATCCATTTGTATAATTGATTCAAATGAATTAACCAGATAATTTTTTTGAGGATCAGAGATACTCCCTTCTTCGATGTTAGTTTTCCCAATAGTATCAATGAGGCAAAGTTATTCACTTTCATCTTCTTTTTCAGGTGGCTGCTTAAGCAAGTTGAAAATATTAAACTCCAATGTCATATTTCCAAATGTCAACTTCATTAATCCATTCCTGCAATTAATCAAAGCGTTAGATGTTGCTAAAAATGGACCTCCCAAAATAACAGGTATTGAATTCTTGATTTCCACTGGTGGTGTGTCCAAAACAATAAAATCCACAGGATATATAAATTTATCAACTTGGACTAACACATCTTCAATGATTCCTCTATGCACTTTCACTGATCTATCAGCAAGCAAAAGAGTTACTTCAATTGGTTTTAACTCACCCAAATTTAGTTTTTAGTAAACTGAATATGGAAGTAAGTTTACACTAGCCCCCAGATCAAGTAATGCTTGCTCAATTTTATGTTCTCCAATGAAACATGAAATTGTTGGACAGCCAGGATCTTTGTATTTCAAAGTAGTGTTATTTTGAATAACAGAACTTACCTACTCGGCCAAGAAGGTTTTCTTTTTCACATTCAGTTTTCTTTTAACAATTCACAAATCCTTCAAAAATCTGGCATAAGAAGGTACCTGTTTAATCGCATCCAATAAGGGGATATTGATCTTTACCTGCTTGAAGATATCAAGAATTTTAGGATTCTTATTCACCTTCTTAGGAATAGTTAATGACTGAGGAAATGGAGATGCTGGTGGAGATTCAATTTGTTCTTCGCTTGGTATAGGTTTAACCCTTTCTTTACTCTTAGAAGTCGACTCATTGTCTCCTTCACAAGGATCAGGAATGAATTTTTCAACAACCTTACTGCTACGAAGTGTAATGATTGACTTCACTTGATCCATGATTTGACCTTTGGGATTTGCGTGTGGTTGAGAAGGAAGTTTTCCTTTATCCTGAATGTTAGGTGCAGATGCAAATTTTGCAAGAGTAACTTTCAAATCAATCATGGTTTGACTTGTTTGAGCATTGATGGACTCTTGCTTTTCAATAAATGAATGTAATGTATCTTCAAGATTTTTCTTAAGAGGAGGAACATATGGTGCATACCCTTGAGATTGTTGAAAATTTTGTTGGGTGTGCAAAGGTGGTTATGACAGTTGAGCACGATTATCATTTCTTCAACTAAAATTTGGATAATTCCTCCAACCAGGATTGTAAGTTTGCGAGTATGGATTTTGGGTTGGTCTCTCAAAATTGTTTAATGCATTGACTTGTTCATGGAGACATTCTTTGAAAGAGGGATTGGTTTCACAAATGTGACAAACAATTTCTTCAATAGATTTTAATTGACCAATTTTCTTCATTTCTAAAGCTTCAACCTTTCTAACTAGATATGCAAATTTTTCTTGAAGGTTATTATCTTCCTTAGGATGATATATGCCTCCACTAGATGCAAGACTTAGAGTCTTACCTGGGGCCTCATAAGTACCAGCGGTGTCCCAATTTTGTGCATTCTCTGCTAACATGTCTAGAAAATTCATTGCCTCGTCAGGATCTTTATCCTCAAATGTTCCATTGCACATCATTTCTACCATTTGTCTTTCCCTAAGTGTCAAACCTTCATAAAAATGTGAGACTAATCTCCAAGTTTCAAAACCATGGTGTGGGCATATGTTAAGTAAATCTTTGTATCTATCCCAACACTGGTAAAAAGTTTCACCTGATTTTTTTGTGAAAGTTGTGATTTGCCTTTTAAAAGAATTTTTTCTATGGGCAAGAAAATTTTTTTTCAAAAATTGTTGTTGCAGTTCATCCCATGAATTAACAGAGCCTGACTTAAGATTCTGTAACCAAGTTTTAGCTTTATCTTTTAAAGAAAAAGGAAAAAGCTTAAACCTGATGGTGTTCATGCTACAGTTTAGGTTGTTATATGTGTGAGAGACTTCCTCAAATTCTCTCAGATGCAAATAAGGATTTTCGCAATCAAAGCCATGAAAAGTTGGTAAAAGTTTAATAATATCTAGCTTAAAGTTGAAGTGACATGCATCAGCAGGAAATATTAGACATGATTGAATGCTATTTCTTATAGGGTTCATGTATTCTCTAAGTGTCCTAGGCCAATATTGATCATTATGAAGAGAATGCTTATCTTCTTGTTCATTAATGTGTTCAGCCATGTTTGAAGAAGATGAATATTCTCTTACCAGTCTACCACTTGATGTACGTGACCAAGCCTTCATATATTAACAAAATAACAACAAGAAAAACAAATATCAATAATAAGTTAGGTAGGAGGCACAGCCTTCCATACAATAATAACAACAAAAATAAAAAAAATATGAACAAAAAATAAAAGGTAGGAGGCTCAGCCTTCCATTCAACAATGAAGAAAAATAAAGAAAAATAAGATTAACACAAAATAAGAGGTAGGAGGCTCAGCCTGCCATATAAAGAACAAAAAGAAAAAAAAAATAAACTTGTACTCTAATTTTAAATCCCCAGCAACGGTGCCAAAAACTTGCTGCACTCTAGCAGTTGTAACCCAAGTGTAGGTTGTCCCAAGTAATAAAATCTCGGGAGTCCGAGTGTCAAACCACAAGGAAGTGAATTAAGAAATACAAGTTGAATTTTTAATAAAGAAAGTTTTGGTGGAATGTGTGAACAAGTGTGAATTAAAATTGAAATATAAATAAAATAGCTAAGGTTAGGGGATCCACTTTTAGTATATCGGTTATGATTAATTTTAGCCAATCTTACCACTTAATTGAGATCCACAAATAAAGGAGGTCCCAGTCGGGGAATTTAGTTAATATTAACGTTCATTGATCTTAAAACGTCAACGCTTACTAATGGATTTAAGTATCCATCATGCCAACCTTTGTCGACAATAACTCAAGATTCTAATATAGCCGGTAGAGCCACATTCTACAGAGAGAATCAAGCAGCTTTTGTGCCAATGATTTGACTATGATGAATCAAGACTCCTACTTAACAAGGAAGGAAGTTAAATACATTAAGGAAGAAAATACCGTTAACAATGTGATCCATTCAAATCAATCATAACCTCTACACCAAAAGCTTCACCCTTTCACCTTAGCAAAAAGAAGATTAGTTAGACATAATAAAAGTAAACAACATGTAGAAAGATGAAATAAACATAGATTAAAAGATCAAGAACAAAGAAGAAGAAGAAGAACGAGAAAATACTTGGACAGAGCTTCGGTATTAAAAACTAGAACAAGAACAAAGAAGAAAATCTAAAGATAATACAAGAACATGGAAATAGCCTAAGAAAATGGCATAAGAAAATGACCTCCTTCACCCTCCCCGCAAGGTGCCTATTTATAGAGTTTTGTGGAGGGTGAAATGGTAAAAATAAAATGGTAAAATGTAGGTAAATACAAATCAACAATGGCAAGCTGCAACTTCTTTTAATTTTTTGACCATTGTAGACATCAGATCAGCTTTTCCTCAAAGAACGAAAGTTGTAGATCTCCTCTTTAGCTTCGAATCAATAGCATGATCATTCAAATCGGACATCTGTAGCTCAAGTTATGATTTTTCTACCGAAACTGCTCTTGAGCACACGAAATAACGAAGGGTCTCATCTATAATCAGATTTCGGCAATCAAAATGATCAAACTAGCTTGCGGAATGAAGCAGAGTTGAAGATCTATGTGTTGGGTTTTAGATGAATTTGGAATCACTCAGTTCTGATGCCTACAGCTCCAGTTATGATTTTTTCTCGTGAAGAGCCGCCAAGTGATGATTTTTACCTACATAAAAAATAATTATTTAATATATATATTTTAATATTAATGAACAATAAACCGCATACGTACAGTAAAATACGCATATGAACAGTGAAATATGGGTATGAACAGTAAGTTGGTGAATAATGACTGGTGAATGGTAAAAATGCGTATGAGTAGTAAAAATGTGTGAATAGTAACCCGGTGGAAAAATGTTCAAAATATAAAAATAAATCATACTCAAAGTGTATAATGATGATTTAAGCCCTTAGTAAGAATACACTTATGAGTATTCATCAGATGTCTTAGAGGTGAAATTGTCATTGACTAAAATGGTGTCTTCGAGGTAAAATTCCCAAAGTACAACGAAAAGATCTCACCTTTCACCATCCTATATTTAGCACTGAGTAAACCACTATATACACCGAGTTGGAAATAGATGCACTAATTTCTGGAATTCCCAATTTGAAAAGGTTATGCATCCATTTAGAGTTATTCACCAAATAACTAACGCTTATCACCCAAAAGCTAGTGGTCCAAGTCATCTAATAGAGAGATTAAGCACATACTAAAGAAGGTGGCTTCTATGTCTTGGAAGGATTGGTCACTTAAGTTTGATGATGTACTTTGGGCTTATACAACAACATATAAGACACCTATCCGAACCACGCCATACCGTCTAGTTTATGGAAAAACATGTCACTTCTTGGTGGAGTTGGAACATAAAGTGTATTTAGAAATAAGGAATATTTACCTTGACCTTGAGCATGTAGTTGAAAAATGCTTATTGCAGCTAAATGAGCTTGCCAGTGGTAAAATTTAGTGTATGAGAACTCCAGGACTTATAAAGAGAAAGTGAAAAAATGGCATGACGCTTGAATTAAGTAAGCAAAAGAGTTCAAACCTAAAGATTGGGTTTTGATTTATAATGCTCATCTATGACTTTTTTCAGGTAAGCTTAAATCAAGATGGTCTAGACCATTTGTAGTAACAAAAGTTTTCCCTTTTGGTGATGTAGAGATTAAGCATCGTAAAAAGAGGGCATTCAAAGTGAATGGTCATTGACTAAAATGGTGTCTTGGAGGTGAAATTCCTGAAGTACAATAAGAAGATCTCACCCTCCACCATCCTCCATTTAGTACTGAGTAAAATACTATTTATGCTGAGTTGAAAATGTTAAACCAAGCACTTTCTAGGAGGCTACCCAAGGCCTCGTACTAAAATGGTGTCTTAGAGGTGAAATTGTCATTGACTAAAATGGTGTCTTCGAGGTGAAATTCCCAAAGTACAATTAAAAGATCTCATCATTCACCATCCTATATTTAGCACTGAGTAAACCACTATATACACCGAGTTGGCAATAGATGCACCAATTTCTGGAATTCCCAATTTGAAAAGATTATGCGTACATTTAGAGTTATTCACCAAATAACTAAGGCTTATCACCCAAAAGCCAGCGGTCAAGCCAAGTCATCTAATAGAGAGATTAAGCACATACTAAAGAAGGTGGCTTCTATGTCTTGGAAGGATTGGTCACTTAAGTTTGATGATGTACTTTGGGCTTATACAATAACATATAAGACACCTATCTGAACCACGCCATACCATCTAGTTTATGGGAAAACATGTCACCTCTTGGTGGAGTTGGAACATAAAGTTTATTTAGAAATAAGGAATATTAACCTTGACCTTGAGCATGTAGTTGAAAAATGCTTATTGCAACTAAATGAGCTTGCAAGGGGTAAAATTTAGCGTATGAGAACTCCAGGACTTATAAAGAGAAAGTGAAAAAATGGCATGACGCTTGAATTAAGTAAGCAAAAGAGTTCAAACCTAAAGATTGGGTTTTGATTTATAATGCTCGTCTATGACATTTTTTAGGTAAGCTTAAATCAAGATGGTCTAGACCATTTGTAGTAACAAAAGTTTTCCCTTTTGGTGATGTAGAGATTAAGCATCGTAAAAAGAGGGCATTCAAAGTGAATGGTCATTGACTAAAATGGTGTCTTGAAGGTGAAATTCCTGAAGTACAATAAGAAGATCTCACCCTCCATCATCCTCCATTTAGCACTGAGTAAAATACTATTTACGCTGAGTTGGCAATGTTAAACCAAGCGCTTTCTACAAGGCTACCCAAGGCCTCGTACTAAAATGGTGTCTTAGAGGTGAAATTGTCATTGACTAAAATGGTGTCTTGGAGGTGAAATTCCCAAAGTACAACTAAAAGATCACACCCTCCACCATCTTCCTATATTTAGCACTGAGTAAACCACTATATACACCGAGTTGGCAATAGATGCACCAATTTCTGGAATTCCCAATTTGAAAAAGTTATGCGTACATTTAGAGTTATTCACTAAATAACTAAGGCTTATCACCCAAAAGTCAACGGTTAAGCCAAGTCATCTAATAGAGAGATTAAGCACATAGTAAAGAAGGTGGCTTCTATGTCTTAGAAAGATTGGTCACTTAAGTTTGATGATGTACTTTGGGCTTATACAACAACATATAAGACACCTATCCGAACCACGCCATACAGTCTAGTTTATGGAAAAACATGTCACCTCTTGGTGGAGTTGGAACATAAAGTTTATTTAGAAATAAGGAATATTAACCTTGACCTTGAGCATGTAGTTGAAAAATGCTTATTGCAGCTAAATGAGCTTACAAGTGGTAAAATTTAGCGTATGAGAACTCCAGGACTTATAAAGAGAAAGTGAAAAAATGGCATGACGCTTGAATAAGTAAGCAAAAGAGTTCAAACCTAAAGATTGGGTTTTGATTTATAATGCTCGTCTATGACATTTTTCAGGTAAGCTTAAATCAAGATGGTCTGGACCGTTTGTAGTAACAAAAGTTTTCCCTTTTGGTGATATAGAGATTAAGCATCGTAAAAAGAGGGCATTCAAAGTGAATAGTCATTGACTAAAATGGTGTCTTGGAGGTGAAATTCCTGAAGTACAATAAGAAGATCTCACCCTCCACCATCCTTCATTTAGCACTGAGTATACTACTATCTACGCTGAGTTGGCAATGTTAAACCAAGCATTTTCTAGGAGGCTACCCAAGGCCTCGTACTAAAATGGTGTCTTAGAGGTGAAATTGTCATTGACTAAAATGGTGTCTTAGAGGTGAAATTCCCAAAGTACAACTAAAAGATCTGACCTTCCACCATCCTATTTTTAGGACTGAGTAAACCACTATATACCCCGAGTTGGCAATAGATGCACCAATTTCTGGAATTCCCAATTTGAAAAGGTTATGTGTACATTTAGAGTTATTCACCAAATAACTAAGGCTTATTACCCAAAAGCTAGTGGTCAAGCCAAGTCATCTAATAGAGAGATTAAACACATACTAAAGAAGGTGGCTTCTATGTCTTGGAAGGATTGGTCACTTAAGTTTGATGATGTACTTTGGGCTTATAGAACAACATATAAGACACCTATCCGAACCACGCCATACCGTCTAGTTTATGGAAAAACATGTCACCTCTTGGTGGAGTTCGAACATAAAGTGTTTTTAGAAATAAGGAATATTAACCTTGACCTTGAGCATGTAGTTGAAAAATGCTTATTGCAGCTAAATGAGCTTGCAAGTGGTAAAATTTAGCATATGAGAACTCCAGGACTTATAAAGAGAAAGTGAAAAAATGGCATGATGCTTGAATTAAGTAAGCAAAAGAGTTCAAACCTAAAGATTGGGTTTTGATTTATAATGCTCGTCTATGAATTTTTTCAGGTAAGCTTAAATCAAGATGGTTTGGACCATTTGTAGTAACAAAAGTTTTCCCTTTTGGTGATGTAGAGATTAAGCATCGTAAAAAAAGGGCATTCAAAGTGAATGGTCATTGACTAAAATGGTGTCTTGGAGGTGAAATTCTTGAAGTACAATAAGAAGGTCTCACCCTCCACCATCCTTCATTTAGCACTGAGTATACTACTATCTACGCTGAGTTGGCAATGTTAAACCGAGCGCTTTCTAAGAGGCTACCTAAGGCCTCATACTAAAATGGTGTCTTAGAGGTGAAATTTTCATTGACTAAAATGGTGTCTTGGAGGTGAAATTCCCGAAGTGCAACTAAAGGATCTCACCCTCCACCATCCTTTATTTAGCACTAAGTAAACCACTATATACATCGAGTTGGCAATGTTAAACCAAGTGCTTTCTAGGAGGCTATCCAAGGCCTGATACTTAAATTTTGTTTTTTTTTTGTTTATTTTTGAATTTTAAAATGACCTTGGAAGTTTACAGGAAAGAAAGTTCATGACGAATGAAATAACCATTAAAAGGGTGTAACCACAATGAGGAGCACGCCCATGTCACTCATCGTGTTTCCTGACATGGTTGTCTTCATGGCACTCACCATAACCATGCATCTAGGAACATAATTATACTTAATTTTAAGCTTTAGTAACCATACACGGTTACTGTCATGACCATGCTCATGAGTGTGTCATTTAGGCACGGGCTTTATCATGCTTATCGCCTTACCCATTTTCGTCAAGAGTTTAAAATTCAAGAGAAATTACGTGGTCCCAAACATGCCCATTACATGAAACATGTTCAGTGAACATGGGTACTTTCATGCCCATGTTTAAAAGCATGTCATCCCCCTATTGTCATAATGTTTTGAGTTCTAACAAACTTACAAGGTCATTTACACGACCATGTCTAAACATTGTTCAGTAAACATAACTGACACCATGCCTGTGTCTGGATGAGTATTAACCCTCTGCTTTTCAATGTTCAAACTTCCAACAGCTAAACATTGTCCAGGATATAGCCATGACCTAACCCGTGATCCCTTTACGTGGTCACAAACACACTTGTGAAGCTCACCATGTTTTGTATTTTGATTGCACAAAATTTTTCTCCAGAAAGCTTATGTGAACAGTGACACACCTATGTTTCAACCTATGTAAGACCAAAAATTTAAGTGACACGGCTAGTTACACACCTGTGTATGAAGCTATGTTCAACAAAACCTAGTCAAAACAAATTCTTCGTCAGTCATGTACCCACTTTTTGAGTTCCTTGTGCCCCAAGATGTGTCACCCTTATATTTTTGTTCTTTTTCTTTTGATTAAAGTCATTTTTTCCATGTTTTCTCCATGCTATGCTTCTTCGCCTCATGGATTTGATTAAATTGCATCTCAATTAAGCAAAACTTGGTTGAAGGTTGTTGTTGTTCTATCCATGCTATTGTTGTTCTATCCATGCCTAGAATTTGTATTAAATGGGTGTAATTCAAATAATATCTACAATACATTGTGGCCAAAGATTGCTTATTTGCATTAATCACTTTATGATATTCATCTAAGTAAATTTCTTTAGATTAACTCATTTTTACTTGGACTCTAAGTTTCTTGGATAGCAAGGTATTCAATGTATGTTCCCAAAGATTTTATGTAGCCTATCTAATTGATTTTATAATTCCATAGGCCATGTCACTTCTATGGGATGAGGTAGATGATATTATATAGGAGCTTGCTACCAGCTTTGTGTCTCCTAAGGCTTACTTCATGTACAGAGCCACTTTGGAGAGAACAGTTATTTTACAACTGCATTTAACTACTTTACTACACATCTATTGCCTTAATGACTCTAGTGCTGGAGTTTTATGCCAATGGCATTTACTGAGGTCTTTTCACTAAAATTCAATAAGGGTGCCCAAGTGGGATATAGAGTTTGACATTTCTATTGATGACATTCACCAACACCTAGGCATTGTCCACACCCAGGTCCACTTTTCTCAGCCAACACTGAATAAGGTCACCTAAACCACAACTCTAAGGTATAGTCGTTATCTTCTTCCATCCCAGTTGCTCCCTACTATGTGCCCATGGTTTGTCTTCCTGAATGAGTGTTTGTATTGCCAACCTTTTGTTGATTCGGTGACAAAAAAGAAAACACTTCTGTGTATGGCATTCTTTCTGACAGGTCTATCAACATAGGCATTGTTATCATGTAAACTATTGTGAAGGCTACTCAAAACCCAACTCTGCCCATGGTTTTTCCTTAACTGATTATAGAGATACTGATGGCATACCATATCACTTGCTCGTAGGGAGCATTTAGTGTCATTATCCTACCACGACCTGACGAGGTTGAGCACGATGAAAAGGAGACCACTGTTGTAGCTCACACTGCTGATCTAGCAATAGTCTAGAGTGGCTACTTTCGTTACCATATTATCATTTTGAGAGATATTTGCATATGAACTTATTTTATATTTCTTTGCTTATGCTTGCCATTGTTATTAGAGCATTGGTTGCTCCTACTATTTGTTTCCTTTATATTTCTACCTAGTTCTTCTATTTGTTAGTTTCAATCATTATTTTTGCTATTGATCATCTTTTCTATTTTTATGGAACCCTCTGTATTGAACCTGAAGCTTGATTAAACTTTTTATGCATCTCTTGGAATGCCGACTTACACATCAAGCAACTGAATTTTTTAGGGAGGTATCAGTTTCTATTAATCCTCCATTTTCACTTTATTTTCCATGCTTGTACATTGAGGACAATGTATAGTTTAAGTGTAGGGGAATGAGCAGTTTAAGTTCTAAGCTTTCTTTTCTTTTTAGTGATTTTTTAAATTTTTAGAGAATTTTGAAAATTTTTAAACTTTTTTTAATTTATTTGGCGCTTAATTCTTCTTTAATCATACTATTGAGCATGTTCTTATTGATAGAAATGGTTGTTTTAACTTAAGTCAACTGACTTATTCTTACTTTTACATCCTTTTTGTTTGAAACCAATTTCATTTGAAAGCTAATATTATATAGATGCAATATTCGATCTGAAAGTAAACTTTCATAACGTTGTTAAATTTTTCTAATTTTTTTTAATTCCTTAAACTAGAAAAATTCATAAAAAATTAGTAATATTACAAAAATTGTATTTGCAATGGATTATTGCAATTACATAATATAAGCTTTTAACTAAAATTAGTTTCAATTAAAAAAGAAATAAAAATAAAAATAAATGATTTTGGAGTCAATTGATTCAAGTTAAAATGAACTGGCTGTAATGTCTTAAGTTATGAACGTGTAGATCAAGAAAGTAATTATTGAAATCTTTCAATTTTGTGCTTAATTTTTTTAGAAAAGTTTTTGCGATTCATTATCAAGCTAATGGAAGATGATCTTTAGAAGCTATTTTTACATCAAGTTTTTGTGTTTAGTACATTGTTCAAAGCATGCTAAGTTTTGAGTTTCTATGTTGGATTAGTGGTAAGAATTGGTTGATGAATATGTGGTTGACTATTAAATAAAGAATAAAAATTGGTATGAATAAGTTGCTACTCTGCTGTTTTTAGTGTTGAAAAAGGTATGAGTCTTCTCATAAGGCAAGAGTCGATCACAGTAAGAAAATATGCTAGAGGCATGAGTATGATTAAAGATCATCTTGAATTGTGTTGAGAAATGACTTAGGTATAGATAGAACTCCTATAATGTACACTTGCCGCAAAATCTATCAACACTTGAAAAGAAATATTAAGATAATTGGTTGGAAGAAAATGAAAAGAAAAGAATGTGAAAATTTTAATTATTCACTCACATCCATGGTTTTGTGGTTTGAATGGTTGTGTATAGTAAGTTTTGACTTAGTGTGGTTTGTGCTTTTTACTTTGCACGAAAATTTGATGTTTTCCTTAAGCTTTAGGAGATACGGGTTGCTAGATTGAGACTGAATTATTTTCATTAAATTGATTTTTTTTATAGAAATGTTAAATTAAAGGTGTTGCATGCTTGATAGTCTTGTTAATTTCTTAAGATCTTTAAAGTTTCAATCATCTCTAATCCTTCTTTTACTTAAGAGTATGATTCTATATTTTTATTTTTCAAAATTTTTCTATGGAGTTCTGCTTGAGGGTAAGCAAAAGCTCAAGTGTGGAAAGAAAATATGATAGACTCATATTTATACATGTTTTCTATATGTTTTTCCTTGAAGTCTGCTTGTCATTTGATTTGTTTTTGTTGGAATTTGGTGCTTAATTGGTCCATATTTCATTTTCATGTCATATTTTAGCTCTATTTGAGTTAGAAAGAATTTTATGCAAGTTTTGGAGTTGAATTGTAAGTTTTGGCAAGAATTAGGACAAACACAGTTTGGATCATGCCTGTGTTTGTTGTCACGCCTATGTTTTTAATCGTGTAATTAAAGTATGTGATTTTTACGTTCTAGGAGTTAAACATGATGTTACAAATTGTCTTTGCTTGCTGTTTGGGTTTTTTTGAGTTAATTGGGAAAAAAAATATATGAAAGAAGGAGGCGGTGAAAATATGGAGGAAAAAGTTGAGTTTTCTTAGGAGGAAGGCTGCCGAAGGCAATTCGGATGATCAACACCAATTAATGCACATCAGATCAAGGATTCCTTGGTGGAAAATGATTCAAAGATGAAGACTTCTTTTCCTATCTTTTCCCTATATCTGTTGTATTTATTTTTCGGCATTATGAACTAAATTCTCTGGTCATACTTAAAGTAGATGAACCCTAGGGTGATATTGTGATTGTTATTGCCTTTGGTTTAATACAATTATGGTTTTCCTACAATTTATCCAATATGTTTTGTTACACTGATTAATAGTAACTAGCCTATTAATTCAATATGGGATTATGAACATGTACAGGTAGTATCTGATATGTTTGTTGTCGATCACCGTTAGGTACAAGGGATATTATTGTAGATGAGAATAATAGGTGTGATATAATATCTTCGAATTAGGGTAAAACCCAATAGTTAGGTTGTAGGGCTAGTACTGCATTCTTAGGAAGAACGGTAGGACTATTCATTATCGGTGACTTAAGAATAGGGGTTAATGAATGAGAATAATAAAGAAATAAACTAATTTAGGTAGTATTCCATGATCCAAGTTAATCGTATGCTTGCTAAACCAAAGTAAGGATCGCACAATAGATTTCCAGGGGCATACAAGTCTACGTATGACGTATCTTATTGTTCATCATTTAATTACTTCCAGCTATTGGTAATTAGTTAGCTAATTATTTTTACTGCATTGGTTAGTTTAGTTAATTCTTAGTTAAATAGTAAAACAAACCATAAATTGTCGATTAGATAATAGGAAGAAATATTGAGTATAGTAGACAACTCCATTTTTTGGGAAAAATGATCTTGATAGTTACCACAACTATACTTTGATGATAGGTATGTTTATATGTGAGTTCACATATTTATATATATTGAGAGATTTGACACATCCACATTATTCATTAGTGTAGTTGGAAGAGTTTTTTTTGAATGACAAAAACACGTCAATTAAACCACATTTACTTGGTGCATTATGGTCTATAGTTATACAGGTTGTTAAACCTTAAAGAACACCATAAGCTCCCTACCAATTTTGGTATCATGCCCATTATTCTTCTGGTACCTGAAGTACTTGCTTCGATCCTTTATGATCTTATTGAAAAACAAACAAAGGGTTTTCACAAAGAGTCTTTTAACTTATCCTAAATGACAAGCTAAAATAGTGAAGGGATGCTACTGGTGTAGTGGCATTTCCTTATGATGAGTAACCAGATTAATTAAAGGCATGGTTTTATGCGTTACATACCACAACTGCTAATAATTGTAATGTTGCTTTTAGAGAGTACTTCATCATTTCATGCTCCCCCAAAAAATTCAGTAGCAAAAGAAAAACTAAAAGAGGTGACCAAGCAAATGTTGAAAGGAAATGTAGTCATTGTCCTAAAATGGGGCATTTTGACAATTGATTCGTTTGGTAGCAATACAATAGCGCTAAAAGCAATTGCCAACTTGTATCTAGAATATGATTGAAAGCATGCCGATCAACAATTTAGTTGGAGTTAGAGCGACAAACAGAGCTTTGGAGACCATTAGTGCCTAGAATTTGAGGGTATGAGTCTAATGATCTTTTATTTTCCATTTAGTAACATCTTTGGAAATAGGAGTTTTTGTTTCCAAGCCGTATTGGTGTGTGTGAAAGCTACCTTACTAATTGTGAAGGAAAAGGAAGCTCTTGAGTGCTATAAAGGAAGCTTGTGGTATGGGACTTAGTGAAGGAGAATGAGAGGAAAGAGTAAAACAACAAGATGAAGGATTTTGAAGAGAAGTTGAAAGTGGCAACAGAGGACAAGAAAGTAGAATTGTATGAATTTTACCTTCTAAAGTAGTTCTGAGGGTTTGGAAGTGCATCAAATGAGTATCAAGGCTTTAAGAGCGTAGTTAGAAGTTGTGGCTGCCAAGAACAAATTGCTTGGCTTATCTTTGTTAGAGGCCTCTCTAAAGTAGGACCACATCAACCATGTTAACTAGAATTTTTTTAGGGAAATCTTAAAGATGAAGGGGAAAGAAGTTGCGTTAAATGAAAAAAAAAGCAAATTTGGAGGATAAAATGAAGGTAGTATCGACCATTGCCTTCATGGACTACATTGATGAATACTGCACCTACCAGTATCAAGTGGAACAACTAAGGTTTAAAATGGATCTTGCATTTTTGGATGAACTTTTCATGCCATTAGACGATCAAAGTATGTGAAGGACTGCTAGGAATCTTATTCCAATTAGTGTGGCTCTGCCCTAACTTATAATTGCTTTGAGAAAAGAGGTTTCATTTTATCCCATTTTGCAAAGAGTCAACTTCATGTTTGGCAATCTCTGAGTGTAATATTGTTTTTCTTTGACTTACTTGGAATACATGCTATGAATGCTTTCTGTTAATAAACTTTGATATCATTACCATTTGGGTGATGCTCACTTGCGCCTCACAACACTCTATACACAAATGTTAAATAAGACATTGAAATAACTCTAAAAAGTGATCGTGAAGTCCTCTATCCAACAGGACCCTCTGATTGGATAGATAAAGGTATATGCCAAAAGTGAACAATTTATTATCATCAGGGAGAATTTAAAAAAAATGGCACTAATTGAGAACCAAAGTGATGGCTATCATTGGAAGCCATCACCAAACTAATGTAGAGAACATTGATACTCTTGTACAAGAAGAAAACGTTAGAAGGCCTCTAGGTTGTTTGCTCTTGAGGAGGCCCTCCAAGGCTTAAGTAGGCATTGGTTGTTGAAGCTAAAGAAAATGAGAGTATGAGTGTGAAAAAGTTGCTATTTACCTTGTTATGATGATAAAATGTCTTTAAATAGCCAAAAGATCATGGTGGTTATAGAGATTAAACTGAGAAAGGTTCGAAGGATCATGGGGGTATGGAGGAGAATCCATATGATATGATATTGATGTTAGAAAAGATTATGGAGCATCAACAACATCAGTTGTGATTTTGATTTCCTTACCATTAGTGGAGGATAATCCTTAATTTTTAGAGCAATTTCCTTGAGATACAAATGCAATTAGTGCAATCTGTGGTAGTGGCCTCTTGTCGGCCCAACAAGAGGGTGCTAGGTAGGGCCCTAATTAGCTGCTATGTGAGCTAGACTCTTCCTTGGTCTGTTGTGCCTTATGATGGCTGGTGGCACCTTTTGGGCTTTGCCATTGACCTAATATGGTGTCAATGAAATTTGGGGCTTAATTGGAATAAACTAAAAACTACAATATCCGTGATTAGGTTTACATCTAAAAAGTATTTATTTTTTTCACATTTCAACTCCTAAACTTTAAAATAGTTATAATTACTCCCTAAATTTTTTAAAAATTAGAAAATAATCCCTAAAAATCAAATATTTTTTCCTTGAAACTTTTAAATATTTACAAAATCATTTCCAAAAATTACACATTTAATCCCTAAAATTTTTCTAAAATCCACAATGAGATATAAAATTCCAAAAATAACATTGTAGTTACTATGTTAAAAGTTTATAGAAAGTGACAAAGTACTTCAAGTTGTCAACCAAACATGGAGTTATTTTTTCATTCTTTCTAATGTATGAACTAAACTTGGTGAACTTAGAATATATTTGTATGTATTCTGATTTTGTCTTAATCTTGTTTTTCAACAAAAAAGTTTAAAAATTAATAAAAATTTGATTGTAGAAAAATATTACTCCTTTCTTCTCATAATAGATGAAACGTTTCTCTAGACACAGAGATTAAGATGTATGTAATTTATGTTATTTTTTCCCATTTTACCCGTTGAACTAAAATTATTATTATTTTTGTTTAGATTTTGTGCAATCAAGGTTTAACTAATGATTAAAAAAGAAAAGATTCTTTTTTAAGGTTTTGTGCAATGAAAGATTGAGCGAATTAAAAAAAGATTCTTTATTGAATTTTGTGTAGTAAGAATTTAAATGTGGGTAAAATTGTAAATTAATTATTTAAAATTTTTTAAAAGAGGAAACATTTCAACTTTTTTAAGACATTCCAAAAAGGAATACGTTTCATTTAAATTAGGACAAAGAGAGTATTAAAGTGATTCAATATGCATATATTATTTCAACCCTCAAATAACATTGGTTCTACAGAAAAAGTAAAACGAAAATTAATGCATTTATAAAATTAAAAAAAAAAAGAAAAGAAAACAACCTTGGCATATTCTTCACTCATCACTTTCATATGTACCAAAAAGAAATCTTATTTCTTCAATTGCTTCTTTAGAAGACCTTTATACTGTGATACGGCATCAGGAGCTAGTTTCCACTTTATGGGTTCAGCAGTCCATGATCGTGTTGTCGTTGATGTCGGTAGGTAGTAACCGAAGACTATTGGTGGTGAAGCTACGCCGGACTGTCACACGTCATGGTGCAATTATGTCAAAAGATTACCTGTGAGAATGATAAATTGGTCCTATATGTTATCCTTTTCATTTAAGTCCTAACACAATCAAAATCCCATCAAGTGGCAGATTTGGATTAATCTAGTAATTTTGATGGCTTATTTGGTTAAAAAGTGTTGGAAAAAATACAAAAATCTCCTATGACTTACATTTTATCTTTCTTATTTTTTAAAATTTACACTTTACATCTTTTTTTTTTATACTGTGTATCCACAACCTTGAAAATGCTAATTAAAATGTTATCATAACCATATAACAGCAATTTCAAGCCATCTATGGTTTTTTTTAAGTTGATAGATGTTTCAAATTATCAATTTTTTATATCTAAATGTAAAAAAATATTTTTTAGATGTTAGTTAATCTTAAAAATAAATATTATTAAAATTTAAATTATTGAAAAATAACTATCATGCCTTTTAAATTAGTGTTTTAAAAGTTGATATTGGATAATGTAAAAGAAGTAAGGGGTAAAGTGTAAATTTCCAAACTAAGAGGGGTAAAATAGGTTAAGCAAAACTAGAACGACTTTAAGTATTTACCTGAAGATATTAGTAGTTGATTTTTTGGGTTAGGAATAGGGATAACAATTGGTTAGGTTAGATCAGGTTTAGGTCAGGTCATTTAGGTTCGAGTCTAGTCGGGTTAGCATGAATTCAGGTCCAGATCGGGTTATTTGGGTTCGGATTTATTTTGAGTTCGGGTCGGGTTGTGCCAGGTTTATTTATATTCGGGTTTACTATAGGTCAAGTCAATTTCAATCTCAGATAACTTTAGGTCAGCTTTCTAGGTTAGATTTGGGTCGAACTTTGTATTCGCTCGGATTACTAGTGTACAGGCCAAAATAATTGAATTGATTCATTTTTTTTTCAATTTTGTGTTGAAATTTAAATCAAAGAATTCAATTTTTTGTGTTATTTAATTTAAATTAATTTTTATTTTTTAGTATATTTAACCAAAATATTCATAAAAATCTTCTTCATTATAGTGTAGTACATGTTTAGGTAATTTAACATTTTTTTGTAATCCTTGATTATTTTGTTAGACCTATACTCATCAACTATAACTGTACAGGTCATTTAAATATTCACCAAACTATCACCAAGACATAAACTATGAAAATTTTGCTATGCTTATGTTCTGATGAATTTTTTTTTGAAATTACCACAAAATACAGCTCAAGTTCACTATTAGTGGTTAAACTATAAAATTTGAAAAAATTTAGGTGAAAGTGAAAAGATTTCAAAAGTTCATGGAACTATGTTGTAATTATTAGGGGTGACTAAAATGAAATTTTTTAAAATTTAGGTACTTTATTGAACTATACTTAAACATTTAGGGATAAATGTTGTAATTTTAACAATTACGTTTTAAGATCATTAAACTTACTAAATATAAAAGTTACTTGTTTTGAAAGAATCTAAATATGGGACTTACTGAATATAGAAGTCCTTTCCCCAAACATAGGACTTATAAAATATAGAAATCCTTTTTCAAAATATAAGAATTAACATACATGAAAGTCCAAAAAAAATATAGAGTTGCTAAATATGGAAGTCTCTTTCCCAAATATGAGACTTACTAAATATGGAAGTGCTAAGAAATGGAAGTTACTAATTACAGAAGTCACCTTCTCTAAATATGGGACATACTGAATATGAAAGTCTAAAAAAATGGAAGTTACTAAATATGAAACCTACTAAACATAGAAGTCTCCATATTTAGGATTTAATAAATATGAAAGATAATGAAAGATAAAAGTTAAGGTTTAGGGTGAGGGTTAAAATTGGGTCTTGTTAGGTTTAGTTATCGAGTCAACTCGAGTTTGTGTCAGGTTTGTCTTGGGTTTAGGTCATTTTCGGTTCGAGTCAGTTAAGGCTCGGACGAATTCAGATTTAGGTCGTTTGATTTTGAATTTTCTCGGGTTTCCTTTCAATTGGGTTCCGGTTCAGGTCGTTGATTTTTTTTGTTAAATCGGGTCATGTCGGGATTGGGTTAGGGTGGGTTATGTTAAGTCATCGAGTCGGTTTAGATTTTTACATCCCTAGATAGGAACTCAATCTAGTTTACAGATTATTTTTCCAAATAAAAATATATTCATTAAAGTGAATTTTAGCAAAGCTTGTGAATTAGCGGAAAACATGTGGCTTCATGCTACATAGTTGGCTAAATGCACCTGTAAGCCATAAACTTGTACAGTCGTACACTCACCCTCTAAATTGATGTTAGTGCAACTTAGCTCTTGAACTTGTTAAAGTAAGTTAGTCAAGCCCTTAGACCAATGCGTGCCCTCAAGTGACTTTAGTCTAGTGTTGTTCGTTCCTATGTTGTTCTAGCAAATCAAAACATGCTCTGATCACCATTCTTTGCATTTTATTTAATCTTGATTTATGAGATTCATGAGATTTACACTTTCCTAGTGAGAAGTATGCCTAGATTACTAGGATTTGGGGCTAAAAAGCTCTTGTTCAATGACTAATCTCTAGGGAAACTTGGGCGGCAGTGGTTGCGGGAGGAAAGGGCTCTTGGTTGGTCTTTTTTTTTTCTTAATCTATAGTATGATAGCACATAATGGTGTTACAATAATGTTAAGGTAGTTGAATGATAGTTGGGATTGATGGTGTTGGGAGAGGACAATGGTTGATACAAATCTATGGTTGATGTCATAGGGAATACAATGGCTAATTTGCAAAGTTTGGAAAATAGGATAAGTGGAAGATCACAAAGTTTGGATATTCTTATTTTCTTATTATCAATACAAAAATGATGACACGCTTACTCCTCAAAGTTCATCTGAAGTTATAATTCTTATCCTAAATATTTATATGTGTCACTTATACCCATTTGCTTCATTCAGATGGCTGAAACAAAAATGGATGAATGACATCAGTTATTGGAACCATTTAGGTATATGACATAGGATTTCATTCCTCAAATGTTTCCAAGCCCCAAAAAAACCTCTGTGAATGATTGAAGCCTCACCCTAAGCCAACAAATGTGATTTGGATTGAGAAGTATACAGAACATTTACATAAAAGTTAGAAACCCTAGATGCCAAGTTAAGTTAAAAAAGAACTCAAGGTATGAATGCTAAAGGCAACTATAATCGGATAATAAGATAACTTAATTGGAAAAAGGGTTCAAATGGGGCTCTCACAAACTAGACACATAAACAGGTCCAAAACGTGTCCAAAGCATGTGTATACAAACACATGGGAAAATAATCTCATTCAATCCTTAAAGACACTTAGAATTCTAACTATGGTACAATAGGGCACAATGGGGTGTGCACAGGGCTTTCTAGTGCATAGACTTCTTGGGGTGCAACTGGGGCTCCTAAGGCACACATGGGAGTTTTTCTTGTAAAAGGTGGAAAAGCCTTCTTAAATCATCCTCAGCATAAGCTTCGACCTTGCCCTCATTAAAATGCTTCTTAGTTAGCCCTAATAATGTAGCTTTAAGCTATTTTGCACGTGCACTTGTAAGTTGACAAAAAGTGATCCTCAACGGGTCATGAGGTGTCCCTACTGGGTCATCTCCACCTCCCCCAAAATGATTCTTCCTTAAAGTAGGATGTACATAAAATAAGGACAAATCAGCAACTTTGAAAATGGCACTAAAATTGTACTTCACTTAGCTTGTCTAGCTTGTAGGCATTGTCATTGACAATTTGCACCACTTGGAAAGGTCCATTTTCTCTTGGATGTAGTTTGGTCTACCTCTATACCAGGAACCTCTCTGTTCTCATATAAACCCAAACCCAATCTCTAAGCTTAAATATATCCTTCTTATGCCTTTGTTAATTATGGGCATGTTGAGTGCTCTACAATTCTATATATTTGGCCCCCAACTTGTGCTTATAATGCGTATATTTGCTAGTACTTAGTTCTTTTTAGGGTGTTTGTGTAGGTAATGGAGGTCAAAGCCAGCAGAATGCAAAAAGTACTTAAATAGAGCTATAAAGGTGTAGAATTTCGTAAGCCTAGTGGAGCTAGGAAGTTGGAGTAAAATAGAGAAAAAAAAGGCCAAGAAAATGTTGTCCAAGCCTTCACCGTGCCACTGTAGCACATACCATTCAGGAGCCGTGAGCAAAGAGAAACTTGGGGGCGAAATGACGGTCATAACAGGTCACTGCAAATGGCTGCGAGTGTGGGAGGTCATCATGTGACACCCCAGACCCTACATGGGAAGTCTATTATGATTTAAGATGTGTATGTATGACTCCAAGTCTTAGAGCTTGATCACTAAGCCCTTATCATTTTCCAAAGGACAGCCCATGTGGTGTGGGCAAGTATTTTGTGGATAGGTTCTAGGCTTGGGTCGTCATAAATGGTATCAGAGCCAACCCGGTCCGTGAAGGTATAGGTCGTACTTTTGATTCTGTTTGGGCTGAGGCTCAATTCTATTCTGTCTGTTCCATGCACGGTTTATATCCATCACCTACTGGGCTCACAATTCTAGATTTGTTTATGGCCCAATGAGGACGTTGGGCATATAAGTGGGGAAGATTGTGACACCCCATATCTCACATGGGAAGTCTATGTAATTTTTTATGTGTATATATGACTCCAAGTCTTAAAACTTGATCACCTTGTGCTTATCATTTTCCAAAGGAGAGCCCATGTGGTGTGATCATGTGTTTTATGGATAGATTCTGGACTTTGTTCATCACACATCACATTACCATTGCAGACATAGTGTTGCCGTGATGATCCCTTCCAGCCTTTTTTATGAGTAGTTCAGATGCACTGTGCACATAGTACCAACACAGTGAAGGCATGGTCATCTACTAGAATTATCCCACATCACTGTGCCATCAGTACACCACCATGGTGTGTGCAACAATGGTGGGCACCAACATTTTTTGCAGATTTTCAATCAATTAAGTGTCATTTTCCAACACTTATGGGCCAAGATACTTCAAAAAAACTTCTTTTTGATTAGTCTAACATGACCTTTAGATATTTTGGATACTTTGGAGAAGTATAAGACATTTTTTTTTTTTGTAGTGTTAGAAGCTATCATTGGATCTTTGGATCCTTAAATCACTTTTTACTTAGGTTTTGAGAGTTTATAACTTTTGGAAACATGAAGTCATGAAGGTTTCAAGTGGATGAATTATCTCTATCTCATTGTAATTTTTATCCTTTAGTAAAATTTCCTTTCATTTTTCCTTTCCATTGTCATGTCTAGTATTCTTTCTTTTTCTCATGTTTGAACAATTTCATTGGTGAGTGAGTAGTCACTCAAACCCTCTTGGGTTTAGGTTATTCATGGATTGATTGGTTAAATCTTGCTTATAATCATATCTATAACATGTCTAGTCCTTATTTATATGCTTAACCTTTTAGGTATATTTATTTTGGTATCATAAACACACACCACACAAGGTGTTTGTGGAAATTCTCAAAAGAACTTTGCATAAGTTTGACCATTAAGATGGACTGAGGTGGTCTGCTTGAGGTTAAAGAACTTCAAGGAACCATCTTAGTGGAAGAGGATGGTGCCTAAAGCACTAGCATTTGAAGCAAGACATGAAAATGATCTTAGTCACTTGTTAGGAAAATTTCCTAGACTATAGATAGCTAGGACAGTAACTATAGGAGCCATCATCCTAGGATGCTATAAACATGCAACAATTAATTCCTTTCATGAAACAATAACCTTTATTTTAGAAGATTGTTTTAGTTCATTGTGTGATGGACAAATGAATCCAAGATCTTTTCAAGCTTTAACAGATAATGCTACCTCCTTCAAATTAAGCCAAGAAATTGAAAGAAAATGAAAAAAGAAGTTAGAATCAAAGTATAGGATGAGAAAAGAATTGAAGAAGTGAAGTTAGGAGAAATTTAAAGAACTACACTAAGAAAATCTTCTTAGTTTCATTCAGAAAAGAGAGAGAGAGAGAGAGAGAGAGAGAGAGAGAGAGAGAGAGAGGATATATGGATAAATTGTTACACTAATTCACACTGAATTATTCTTGAAAAAGGTTGTTCTTACAAGCAAGAAGGCACCCCTTTATTAAGACTAATGTAGTGTACACGTAAAACACACAAAAAGTTCTAGTTATAGTTGTACTAGGCGTCCTAGTTGGAAAATACTTAGAATAAATAGTAATATTAATACTAAACACTTTAGAATAATAATAAGACTACAAATCCTAATTAAAATAAAGGAAAATATGAATTTTTTTCCTGGACTCAAACTAACTTTGGTAAACGCGCAACTCTCACTCATAAGCTCGCAAAATATGTTCTAGGCATGTTTTACAACGTAACTTGCTACCTTGTGATTCTTGTATGTTCTTGGCCATATTCTAGACTTATTCCACCTTGAAAATACTGAAACATATGTCCTTGCAACCTTTGGACATAGCAAAACCATTGCTCATTTGACTAGCTTCTTTTTGGGCTTCACCCAAGCATGATTGAAATCCTTGAATATGCAACTTCCCTTAGCTTGTAGGTACTTCCCTAGCTTGGAAGTCATATAATATGCATAAAATATAGGTAGGAACTGATTCAGGTTGCTTAAAGTTTCATCAAAGCATAAGGGCTTTAATGGTGCTCATAGAGGGGATTAAGGCATGAACCAAAGAGGTCGGCTCCAAGCTCCTTAGTGACGGATCCCTGAGTACTTTTGGCATACACCTAAGAGACAACATGGAGTTCCCTCACTAATGTTAGAGCAAAAGAGCCTTTATTCATGCTCTCTGACAAGCAAATGACTTCTTTATCAAGTTCTAACCTTTCTATGCAGGAAAACAAACCTATGTTTCAAGGGAAGGCCATGGCACCAACGGAAGCCTCAAAGTGCACCTACAAGCCATAATAGTGCAAGCTCAAGTTTAAAAGATCTATGACCATTCAAAATGAGCTATTTCATGTCAATATGTATTTTTTATGTTATTTCCTCGCTACTTAGGCCAAGAGAAGGTAGTATACTTGAAGCGTGGTCAAATGGCTAAGTTCCTATTCCACCATGCTCAAATGCCAAAGATGAGCTAATCAATGGAGCAACAACTTTGCTATATCAAGATGTTGCAAGTACATGTTTTCTAGTACTTTTAAGGAAGAATAAGTCACAAATATGGCTAGGAGTAGATATGCAATGCGTGGGAGCAGGCTACCTTGTGGAGAAAGCATAAAGCACATCATATGAGGCTATATGTGTGTGCATGGTGTGTTTTACACTTTTGGAATTCTTTCCAGCAGCCTTAGGGCTTCTTTTAGACATATTTTAGCTAGAAATTTCATTGGTTTTATTATTCATTAGTGTTTAGTATTGATAGTACTAGTTATTCTAGCACTTCTAGCACAATAGGAATTAGTCATATTAGTAGTTTAGGACTTCTATTTCATCTTGGATTTGTTATATCTAGCTACCCTAGCTACATTTAATTTAAATAAGGGTTATAAGCCATGGATTACATACAGAATAATAATATTTGAAGTTTTCTTGTGCAATTGCTATCTTTCTTGTTCTATATCTCATCTCCTTGGTGCACTTGTGCTTTAAGTTCTTTTCCAATCAAATTTCTTCTAATTTCTATTATGAAATTCGTCTTCTCATCCTTGATTCTATTTTTAACTTCCTTTCTTTCCTTCTCAATCAATTCCTTATTCTTGGACCAAGTTTGGAAAGCATATATTCAGGTTCTATTTAAAACTTAAGTATCTTGGGCAACAAGCAATCTATCACTTGGTATGTGACTTCCTCCACTAGTTTCTAGTCCTAGATGCTCCAAGATACATGAATAGATTTAAATAATCTCATAGGCTCCAAAGTGTAGCATTCTTCTAAGTAAAATCCTCCTCGAAGGGTAGAGCTCAAGAGTGTGGTCTAAGAGTTCCAAGATGTGCTCGGAGTGCTTTATAGGGTTCCATCATTGTGTGTCTTGTTTTTGTGTTATTTTTGTTGCTTGAGCTAAATTAGATACTTTAGTCCTTGTTTTGTAGTTGCCTAGTCCTTATTCTTGTTTATTGTTTATTACTTACACTTTGTACTTACTTGTCTTGTTTGCTCTTTCTCTCACCCATATCATGCACACCAATATTTAGATATTAGTAACTAATAATAGCCTTATATAGCACCATATTCCTTGTGATATTGACCCCTACCTACCACAATACAAGCAACTGTGCACTTTCGATCTATATTTGAAGGGTTTAATACTTGAGGTTCATTGTATTACATGAACGCACTCACCAAACTATACCCATCAAGTTTTTGGTGCCATTGTTGGGGACTATTATGTGCTTACTTTGGTTCATTATTGGTTCCATTATTTGTTTGTTTTTTGTAGTTAGATTTGATTCTGATTTGTTTACTCTATTTTTGTTCTTTATTTTATATACTTTTCTAGGGCATGACATAGAGCTCTTCCCACATGAAGATTCACCCCTATGTATAACTCCACTTTTTTTTTTCACTTTTTTCCAAGCATTGAGGACAATATTTTATCTTAAGTTTAAAGGGATTGTGTTGTATTATTATGGAGAATGTGGAGAATGATTGCCTTGCTCATTGTGCTTGTGTTTTTATGTGTGTGTGTGTGTGTGTGTGTGTGTTGTATTTTGTTAATTGCTATCTTTTGCTTCATTACATTTCATGCATTGCATATATACATAATTTATTTTATTTGAGCATGCATGCATGTAGTACCATGCTTATGAGCATATAGTTTAGGTTGCATTACTAGGAACCCAATGTGAGTTGTTTTGAGTATGGATTGAAGATTCATGATTGATGTTGCTAGCTAGATTCCTTAAGTAAATTAATTTGAGTTTTCTTATTTAGGGTAGAGATTTTTACCTTGTGCATTTTTTTAGCCTATTTTTATTTTCAATTTGTTGAATTACTCTTTGCTGAGAGCGCTTGATTTCATATTCAATATAGACCTTTCCTGAAATACCTTTTCAAACTCATTGTTTTTTTTTTTGTACCAACTTAGGGATCTAATGGTACTTTAAGTTATAGCCACTAACCAAAGGCCAACCTTAAGAATGTTCACCCTTAGTTAGTCCCTTTAAACCATAAGTGACTTATTTTCTTTCAAATCCACACTAAACTAACCGATCATGTTTCTCATTTCTTGAACCTTGGGATTTAAGGCAAACAAGCATTATAAGCTTGGAGAGAAAAGTGTAAATAATAGAGTGGAGTATGGAAGTAAGTTTGTAGGAGGGTTACTTTCTTGAATACGATCCCTTGGTTTGTAGAGGTGAGGTTGAGTAAGTGGAATGGTATTGCACATATGTTCCTCATGTAAATAATGTAACTCGAGTGTTCTCCTAGTTTCCATCTTAAAAAATGAAATGAGAAGAATAAGAAGGAAAAGAAAAAGAAAAATAATGAAATAATGCAATAAGTTTGGGGGGAAAGAGGTATACAAGGTTGTTAAAGTCAAGTTTCTACCTAAAGTCGTTTTAGTTTTTCTACAGTCGTAAAGTCATAAAAAATCGCAGAGTCGAAAGATTTTATCAAAAAAATTTTAGAAAAAGATAAAAAAAATATAGTCATCTAAATTATTTCAGGAAGTTCATATTATATAATTTTTTCACTTACTAATATTTTAATACCATAAAAATGTCATGGCATAAACATATAATACAAAAAAATAAGTTTTCAAATTCACAATTCATAAATGAAAAGTTGAAAACATCTCAATTATCTAATGGAACAAAAGAAATATTATGACCAATGATAGTATCAATATTATTATCTTCTAAATTCATATCGTCCTCTTCTTCTTTTTTAGTTTTATCATTTAATAGGTTAAATTCATTTATGCAAATATTTGTATCATTGGCATTTTCTTTGCCTACAACCACATTTACATAGACTTGACAACCAGGATTATTAAAATCATAGTGAAGAAGAGTAACCAAGCAACACTAGAAGCTTGGGGGAAAAAACAATAGATGATTTCAGTTTTTTTGTGTTATCTTTGTTTATTTTTTAATTTTAATCTAAATTAGTCTAGTTTGATTGTATAAATATTGAATTGGGTAATAAATTAATATATTTTTTTTCTTGCTTTCATTTTCAAGCCTAATTTCAGGAAATTTGATATAATAACATAGAAACGTAAAGTCATAAAATTTCTAAGTTTCTAAAACTAAAGTCAAGATTCTACCCGTTTCTACTTACATATAAGTTTCTATTAAGACTTGAAACATTTTTTGTTTCTAAAGTCATAGAAACATAAGTTTCTAAGACTTAAGTCAGGATTTTAATAACCATGGAGGTATATGTTAATGTTCTAAGTTACTTGTGTTTATACTCCATGCATGCTTTGATGGTTGTGGATAGAGTCCTAAGTTAAGTCTTAAGGGTTTGTATGAGGTGCTTGCCTTGGATCCTCTCTCACTCCACATTATAAAATCCTTAAGCCAAATTAGCTTCTAACCAAACCAAGCCGTTACTACCTTGCATAATCATCTTTGAGAACTTTTCCATAATAACAAAGATAAAATCCCTATGTTTCCTCATTTTTTTTAAGTCCTAAAAAATCCATGGAAAGGTCAATCCAAGGGTGTGAAGGAATAGGCAAAGGGGTATATAATCCTTGGGAAGTTTGGCTAGATTTTGCCTTTTACACTTAATACAATGCCCATAAAACCTCTTAACATCTCTCTTTATGTGTAGCTAGTAAAAGTGCTTCTTTAGCACTTTAAGTGTCTTGTAGACACTAAAGTGTTTTATTAACCCATCTCCAAGAGCTTCCGTTATAAGCAATTCTGTTAGAGAAGATTGTTATACACACAGCCTAACCTCTCTTATTGATAAAACTTACCAAATGCTCCTATCTCACAATTTGCAAAACCTAGGCAAAATCAAGATCACTAACATATAATTCTTTCAAGAATTAAAATCCAAGCAATTTAGTGTTCAAGGTGGAAAGTAACACATATTTCATAGACAAAGTATCAACAACAATGTTTTCTTTATGTTGCTTATACTTTACAACATATGGAAAAGACTCTATAAACTCAAACCACCTTGGATGTCTTTAGTTCAACTTACCTTGCCACTTTAGGTGTTTAAGTGATTCATGGTCAATGCATATAAAAAACTCCATGGGCCATAGTATTCCCATGTCTTCAAAGCTTTCAACAAAGTATACAACTCTTTATTATAGGTAGGATAGTTCAACTAGCTCCACTCAGCTTCTCATATGAGTTTGCTATAGGGCACCCATATTCCCATGTCTTCAAAGCTTTCAACAAAGTATACAACTCTTTATTATAGGTAATAGTTCAACTAGCTCCACTCAGCTTCTCATATGAGTTTGCTATAGGGCACCCTCTTACATCAACACAGCTCCACTTCTGATACCTGATGCATCACATTTAATTTCAAAGGCTTAAGTGAAATTAGGTGATGACAACGATGGGGCATTACTCAATTTTATTTCAATAACAAAATAACATCATATTGCAACTTCTCCCACTTAAATCCAATGTTCTTCTTGATTGGGTAAGGGGTGCTGCAATGGTTGAAAAATCCTTCACGAACCTTCTAAGAAGCTAGCTAAGCCATAGAAGAATTTTGCCTTAATCATAAGTGGGTCATTCTTGTATAACTCTTAACTTTTTCCCCCACATATCACTTGTTGGGAACTCACAATGCAGCAAAAAAAAAAAACTCAATAAGTAAAAAACAACATTTTTTCAAATCATAAAGTTGTTGTCCCTCTAAGCACCCAGCATTAGCTTTAGATGTTCCACATGCTCTTTTAAGCCCTTACTATAAACAAAAGTATCATTAAAACACACTACAATAAGCCTTCCTATTAAACCTTGTAAAACATGATTCATTTACCTTATAAAAGTGCTATGTGCATTAGTTAGTCCAAAACACATGACTAACCACTCGTACAAACTAAATTTTGTTTTGAAGGTCATTTTCCATTCATCCCCATCCTTTATTCAAATTTACTTATATCCACTCTTTAAATCAAATTCAGAAAAGATACTAGAACCATACAATTCATTAAGCATATCTAATTTAGGAATAGAGTGGTGATATTTCATTGTAATTTTGTTGACCAGCCAATAATCTATGCACATCCTCCATGACCCATCCTTCTTAGGGACCAATAGGATAAGGGCGGCACATCAACTCATGCTTTCTCTCACATATTCTTTTGTCAACAAATCCTTAACCTGCCTTTTGCATTTTTATGGTCTTCTTAGGATTTGTAATGACCCAAGTCCATAATTGATCAACGGAACACCTACCTACACCATATGGGTTATCCTTTGGAAAAGGATAAGCGCTAGATACTTAAGAATGAATCTCAATATAAAGAAGTTCCCCTATCTTATACCAGTAGACTCAACCACATACTTTGAACCAAACTTGGCTCTGATACCATCTGTAATGACCCAAGTCCAGAACCGATCAACAAAACGCCTATCTACACCATATGGGCTATCCTTTATAAAAAAAGGAGAAGCACTATGTGCTTATGTTTTGGAACTGAAGCCTATATATCCATATAAAGCTTCTCACAATTCACCCATGTGAGAAATAGGGGTGTTACAGGATTGCTTCTATATGCTGGCCTATTTGGTATTAGAGCACTTAGAACAAAATCTATTTGGTGCTCTATACCTTGTGTTGGTGGCAATCTACCAGGCTTTTATAAAAAAGACATATAACACTATGAATAACGTTAGAAAGTTCCTCAGTAGCAAAGAAAGACTCATTGTAAAACAAAAGTAAATTGGCTTTTGTGCTCTAGGGGCTTTCTCTATATTACTCATCTTAGCTTGATAGTTCTCCTTTCTTCTCTCAACTTCCCCCTCTTGTTATTGTCTCATGCTCGTTCCTCTCTTATCTTGCATTTCCTTTATTTTTCTTTATTTTTGTTGTCGTGGCCGTCCCTTTCCTATCATTTTTTTTTACTTTTCTATTGTCCTCACTATGAAGTTCCTTTTGATCCTCTAGTGCTTGTTGAAGTGTAAGTGGTATAAGAGTGATTGACCTATCCTTGTACATAAAATGATGCTTGTTTTTTTAACTTATCATGTGTGATTCTCCTGTCAAATTCCCATGGTTTCCCAAACAACACATGACTAGCTTGCTTGGGAACTACTCACACATACCTAACAATCTATAAAAAAAAACCAAACACTTGTTTTTTTACCTTAATTTCTCCAGCATTGTTTAGCTATTACAAACTGTAGGGGCTCAGCTGCTTGAATTTAGGTAAGTGTAACTTTACTACCAAGGTAGTACTAGCAACATTAGTATAACTACCTCCATCAATAATCAAGCTACATACATTGCCTCCAATGTGGCAAGTCATGTAGAAGATATTATTCCTTTGGCTAGCCTCCTCTTTGACTTGAACGTTTAAGCCTCTCATCACAACTAATAGTTTTCCCTCTACTGGGTATTATTCATTACTACATTTTTCCAATGATGGCATGTGCTCAAATTCATATTCTTTTTTGGTTTCAATCTCTCTTTTGTCAATGATGATCATGATCCTTTTATTGGAACACTCAAAAGAAATGTGTCCTTCTCCCTTACATTTAAAACACTTAGTGTCTCAATTCTAACAATGGGGTTAACTTTAGAGGTACCTTTCTTGGGGCACACCATGCCTCCCTTTAGGGGCTTAACCTAACCTTAGAGCCTCCTTCTTAGCCTCCTTGCTTCATGTAGGCTTTTAACTTGAATTATACCTGGTTGTATTCTTCCTTTTGAGTTGTCACTCTATCTTGATGGCTATGTGTACCATGTCCTCAAACCCATATAGGGCTGTAATTCTACTATATTAGCAATCTCGGGTTTAGACCTTGTAAGAATATGGACATGTTGTCTTTTAGTTCTCGATATTGGCTCCAATTAGGATCATCTCCATCTTTGGAAGTAGTCCTCCGCTTACCTAGATCCTTGGGGCATCCTTTGAAGCTTTTGGTAAAGCTTCATATAGTAGTAGCATGGGACAAACCCCCTATTTATGACAACCTTGAATTTCTCCCATCTAATGTTTGGATGGGTTTGTCTTTATTATTTTGTTACTGAGCACCATCTGATCCCACCAAATAAGAGCTTGCCATCTGATCACACCAAATAATAGCTTACTCATTAAACTCAACAATAGCCAACTTTGCCTAGTTCTCCTCAGAGTAATTCTAGTAATCAAATATCCTCTTCATCTTTGCTTCCCACTCCAAGTAAGGGTCAAAGTCAATCCTCCCTTGGAATGCTGGCATCTAGAGTTTGATGGAATTAAGGTTCTAGTCCACCTTAGGTGCTCTCTAGCCATCCTTCTTGGAGGGTGTTAAGTTGCACTTTAATGTTTTTCCTCCTCATCAGATTATTAGGATCGTAGCCTAGGGTAGGATTCCTCCTTAATGGCACCCTTGGGTGACCTCAGTCCAAAGCACCTCTCATAGAAGTCAATTGGGAGCTAAGTTCTTGCCTTCATTTCCATTGCTCCTCTTGCATATCCTCCATCTTGGACACCATGTGTCCAAATTGTGATTGTAAAGCTTGGACTATTAGCTTGCGGTCCATAAGGTGCTCTTCATTCTTAGAATCTCTAGACATGGTTTCCTAAAATCCAAAGTTCCTCACACACTGCCTTAGGTGTTTCACTCAAAAGATAGCACTCTTATCTTTTATTAGTGGCATAGTTGCTATATGAGACCCTATTCCAAAAAGTTCTGAGTGAACTAAGACCTAGAGTACACTAGAATCCTAAACTTTTTAGAAAGATAGGATTAGAATAGAAACTAGGGTTTTGGATCAAATTAGAAGATAAAAAATGTTCCAACAATAAAAGATTGTAAGGACAATAATTTGTTGCTTGAATAGCAAGAAAACATCTCAAACTTGCTTTTGCAAGAAAACTCTTTCAAAACCCATTCTTTGATTCTCTTCGTTCATTCTTTTCTTTTTGATTTTTGAACTTTTTGTTTTTTTATTGTTGTAAGAATGCTAATGTAACCAATAAGAAAATAAAATATTTTAAAAGATGAAAAACACAATTTGTGGTGTTTAGACTTAGACACAAAACAAACTAATGAAGTATAATGGAAGACAATGTAAACAGATTTGAAAGAGCACAAAATAAAATGTTTAGCATAGACTTGAAGGAAAAGAACAAGGAAAAAATGAGAAAAATAATACATGAATAAACAAGAATGAATGAAGGAAAGTAAAAATAGATTTGCCCTGGATGGAACTCATAGGCTCTGATACCACCTAATAGCAACCTTGTAGGTATATGACCTAGGAATTCAATCCCCAAAGATGCTTCAAAGCTCCAAAAGAACCTTCCTAAATGATTGGACCTCATCCCAAGCCAATAGATATGCTTTGGAATAAGAAGTATGTTGCACAAAAGTTAAAAACCCTAAATGCCAAGCTATGTTAAAAAAGAACTCAAGGTATCAATGCTCAAAACAACTGCAATATCAATTTGTATTTTGAAATAAGCATACAAGAGATCATTAGTTAAAATACACCCTTAAGCTAAACTAAACCCTAGGTTGGAAAGCAATAAGAATCCTAGACAATAAGATAACTAAATTGAACAAGGGATCAAATGTGGCTCACAGAAACTAGACAAGCAAATGGGTCCAAAACATGTCCAAAGTATGTGCAAACATACATATGGCTAAGTAATACTCCCTTTGTCTTAAATTATTTACACAATTCAGTTTTCAGCAATTAATATATGATTTTTTATTTTTAACATTTTTGTATATAAATGAAATATTTTATATATAAATGGTAAATCAAGGCCTATAGTTTTAAATTAAATTTTTTAAAATTTTTCAAACAAAAAATAATATAAATAAATTCAAGTCAAACTAGCCCAAAAAGTAAATTGAGCAACGAAAGTGGTACAGAGAAAGTAACATTTAATCCTTAAAGACATTTAAAATTCTAACTATGATACGATGGGGTACCATGGGTGTGCATAGGGCTCTCGGGTATCATGAGTGGATTTGAAGTGGTCCTCAAGGGGTATCGCAATGTCCTAATTGGGTCTCTATCAATAAGGCTTTTGCAAGTGAAGTAATGACATATATTAGTCAAAGGACTTGACTAACCAACTTTAACAAGCTCAATTGCTCAATAGCTGAGTTTAAACCATGGTTTTTAATTCTGCCCCATACCGGCTAGTACAGCCGGTGCATATTGGGACCGGAGAAAAAATGATACGGAGTAGGCTGGAATCGTCTTGGATTGTATACCAGTATGTACTGGTGGTACTGGATATCTCAGCGTACCAGTGACTCGATGGTACCAATTCCTTGTAGTACAAGCTTTAAGAAAAGTGAAAAAAAATAAAAAATAAAAAAACGTAAGGAACCTAAATGGCTAAATACCTAAATCATTTGTGACTTGCGTTCGTTCTACCGTTTGCTCCTGGAGTGCGCGAGAGAGGCTATCGCGCATTGGCAACGTCTGGATTTGCCGTCGAAGGGAGCTGCGCCCATTTTGCTTCGCCACCATAGCCTCCACCCATCTACCATCACCTCCGATCCTTCACTCCACCTGTTTTTGCGATTTGAGTTTGGGAGGGCGGAGAGGGAAACTGGAACACAAGCAGGAGTAGAGCAGCCGACCGAAGCTTCTCCTCCCCATTTGTGCAGCTCCGCCACCATGTCCTCCGTCCACTAGTACTTTCACTCAAAAGAGTTCTTCACAGAGGTTTGTTTTAGTTCTTTTTTTTTTTCATTTTACGTTTGATTTGGTTTAATGTAATTGATTTGTATTTGTTATTGCTTTGTGAATTGTGAGTGAAAAACTAATTCTGTTTTCATTTTGCTGGCCATTTTAATTCCGTTTAAAGTAATTGAGACATTTTAATGTGTTGTTATGTTTTATGTGTTATTTGAGACCTTAAATGTTGAATATTTGGACTTTCAATACGTTGGTGTATCATGTGTTGATATGTTCTATTTATATGTATGTGATTTGTATATATATGTATAAAATTTATTACAAACTGGTATATTTCAGACATACCACCGAGACAATTCCGGTACCCGATACCATACTGTACCGTTAAAAAAAAGATATAGCTTCCAGTACGAGATTTAAAACCTTAGTTTAAACAATCCGAAGACAATGGGCTTAAGTTTCCTGGTTGCATAAGTTCAGGGCCTACAGATGTAGTTAGGCCGTACGTAATTTGAAGCACTCAGATATTTTGGAGGTGAGGTCAAAGACCGCGACTCTGGTCTGAACAAGTACGCACTCTCAATTTTCCTTCTTTTCTAACTCAAATTTTCTCTCAAATCAGCAACCCAATTCCCAGAAAGCTGTTCGTTTTCCTCTCACTGTCTGTTCCGAACCCTAATGGCGTCCTCCGCAAGGTTCCTCGCGTCCCCGTCCCCGTGTTCTTTCACTCTTTCCTGCGAACCGGGCAGATCGTTCATTTGTCGATCTCGTCCCTCTGTCAATCACTTCCCGATTAAAGCTTCCAACGTTTCTCTCGATTTTGCTACGTCATCGGCGGCTGGCCAGAGGGCGGCGACACCCATGAAGGTAAGCTGGCTCATTTCTCCATTTCTATATCGTCGTCACTGTCAAATCCCACATTCCTGCCAATTTAGTTTCAGGATTTTTTTGTTCACCCTGATCTTTCTTAGTGGTGTTGTCTGGTTTGGGCTTGCTCTTGTTTCTGACTTGCTCCTGAATGACAATTAGCCATTAAAAGTGAGGTTCTCACTATAAATTGATGGAAAAGCTTTGTGGCGATGTTTAATGAAGCTCCCAGTTAGTAATTCTGTTTATGCTTGTGGGTTGATTAGATTGGCAGCTGGGAATGGAGATTCAAAGGGAATGCGATAAATATATATTATGAGGAACATGAGAGGGAGAGAAATGATCCTTTGGCGAAGATTCTTATGCTTCCCACTATATCTGATGTGAGTACTGTTGAAGAATGGAGATTAGTGGCTAGAGATATTGTTGACCGGGTCGGTAGAGTCAATTGGCAGGCTACTATTGTGGATTGGCCTGGTCTGGGTTTTTCTGGGAGACCAAAGATGGATTACGATGCTGAAGTAATGGAGAAATTCATCATTGATCTCATCAATTCACCCGATAGTCCAGTCGCCTGCCCAGGTGGGTATTATAGTTTGCCCCTTGGTTCCGTTTCATTTGCTTGTCTTTCTGATGTAATGATCGAAGAACATAAATGATCATTTCATGTGAAGAACATAAGAAGTTTGTTGTATAGATTATCACATTGATTACCCTTTTCTCAAAATGATTCTCCAGTTATTGTGAAAAGTATTTAAGTATTCTCATTAGTACAATTCATGTTAGGGCCTTTTTGACTTGTTTGATTTCTTGAGAACATTTGTTGATATGATAATTTGGTCATCTCTTCCATCCTCCAAGGATACTGAATTTTAAATTTTAAACAATGAAACTGAACTCTTTCAAAGCTTCTCTTATGTAGATTGCACTTCTCTGTGTTGATAGGTTTTATTCATGAGTCTTGAACTTTTTATACTCCATAACTGTTTTATGTTTGCTAAGGAATTATGAGATTTCTGGTCACATTTTTCTGTCAGTAGTTTAAAGAAGAAACATATTTTGCTGATAGTTTTTGGTAATCAATACAGAGAACAGCCTAGTAATATTTGGAGGAGGTCATGCTGCCACCATGGTGGTTCGTGCTACAAGAAAGAAGTTGGTTAAACCCAAAGCTATTGCTGCCGTTGCACCCACTTGGGCTGGTCCCCTTCCAATTGTGTTTGGTCGAGATTCCAACATGGAGGCGAGGTATGCTACGTATGAATCATGCCCTTGTCTATAGGCAGGTTCTTTTGTTTACCCTGAAACATCTTATTAACTTCTGGATGAGGAATTTATGTGTCATGTAACTTGTGATCTTTTCTTTTTTATAATTTCAGTATTAGACTAGCAAGGTAGTGGTGGTGGGGGGCAGGGGTCAAGGATGTATGTCTTGAGGATTTACCTTTCTGAAAAGGATCAACTTAATGGTACTGGTAAAGAATAAGGGCATGAAGATTCGTTACTTCTTGAATGCTGATAGTAATTACTCTAAAGGCTGTAAAGCCATTTGTGGCTGCCAGGGTCATCTGCAGATAAACCCTTCTTCTAATTCTCGAATACATGAAATGATCTTGATCAAGTTACAAAAATTTAATCTGAAAAATAATGCTTTGGAAATAGCATTGGCAATATTCTGTTTGTGGTTTTAATCTTTGTAGTCTAAATGGAGCCTATTGAATTGATAATGCATTTGGAAAATTCAGTTGCCAGTTATTTGTTTATCTTTGTTCGTAGGTTGCTATGAGGCTGATTTTACATCCTTCACTAATTTTACAATAAAACTTTTTTCAGAGAAAGGCTGATGCAAATGCTATATATCAATTTTGTTTTGATTCACACCTCACAGTCATCTGTTGTGAACATGCAAGGTATGGACTTTTGAGGGGTACATTAAGGGCACCAGCTGTTGGATGGATGATGTATAATATGCTTGTGAGCAATGAGAAGGCAATCGAATCTCAGTATAAATCTCATGTCTATGCAAATCCTGAGAATGTGACTCCACTAATTGTCCAGACCAGATATGAGCTAACAAAACAGAAGGGAGCCCGTTATGTTCCTGCCTCTTTCTTGACTGGTCTCCTAGATCCAGTCACTTCTAGAGAGGAGTTCATTGAGCTTTTTGCTGGCTTAGAAGGTCATACTCCGGTTCTGGCTGTGGCAACCGAGGGCTCTCCAAAAAGATCAAAGGCTGAGATGGAAGCTCTCCAAGCTGCGAAAGGGGTAAGCAAATTTGTCAGGGTTCCTGGGGCCCTTTTACCACATGAAGAATATCCTGCTGTGGTTGCCGAAGAGCTTTACAGATTTCTGCAAGAGTATGTGGAAACCAATCAATGAAGATCAGCCATGGTTGGAGCTGATAATTGCTCAGTAAGGTGCTGAACTTTTTAGGTTTCTCACAAGGTACCCACGATTTTTTAGGGTATATCCTCTAAGAAAGAATATTTATGCCCCTAGTCAGTGCCATTACAAGATCATCTCTAAATTGAGTGCCATATCCATAAAACAGCTTCACATTCAAATATATCCATGAAACAGCGTCCTTGAGTAGGCCGTTATATCAAGCAAAGGGTGGACACAAAACGAAATAGCCTTTTCTTTTTATTTTTCTTCCTGCATTTTTGTATAAATGATGAATGAAGAAGTGGTTCTGCATGGCGAATAATCTTGGCGACCAGGTAAAAAACATTTCTGTCAAACATTCTTGGTATTCGTTCAACTTGCGTGATAGGTGTTGCTTATTGCAAGTCAAGGTGAATTACGTTTTTGCCCGAGATTTATCTGAAATCACATTTAGTTTCGTAGGCTTTATTAAATTAGTTAGTCACCGAGTAGCTATCTTAATGCTTCTATCAACAAGACTATGCAGTTGAATTTCTTTCAGCATTGCTCGGTGATTGTAGTTCTGAGGCAAAAAGTTACTCTTGTTCATCAACTCATTACTTCTATGATCTCTTAATCATCTTTTGTACTTTATCGATTCTGATTATCAGAAAAAAAAAAAAAAGTTGTCTATAGTTGGTCTATGTTCAAATGCGCACACGGCCCAACAGTAGCTAGGGTGGTAATGGATGTGGGAGTAATCTGCTTGTGCTAGTTGTTTACCAAAACTACCCCTACCCCGCTAATAGCTCTGCTGCTGTCTTCCATCTCCTTCCACTTTGCTACGGCCATTCCACGACCTTGTTGGAGATTCGAGTTACTAGGAGGCTAAATCCTCACATGAGAAGATGGTGCCTCAGTTAATCATCAAGTAGAATGCATCGGTCTAATATGCACAAAAGTCTAATTGCACATAGGACATTTATAGTAAAATTTATGTACAATTAGTTTCACAATAACATGCTGTAAAAGGTTACATCACTTGCTGCGTGGGAGACGCACGTACATAGAGCACTAATGACCAGTGGGTGCCTCTTTTCTCGTCTTGCCGCCTAGCCTTTTTCCCTGTTTGCCCGCTATCTTCAACAATCATCCATAACAATCTTAAAATGGTTTTCTCCGTCTACTGATATTTGTCAAGGAGATCTACTTTCTCCATATCCCTTTACCTTGTGTGAAGGAGCCATTTCTAGTCATTTGGTATGGTTGCAAATGATAGGGTCTCTATCAATTCTTCAAGCAAGTAGGAATGGTTTCTCGATCAATCATCTTTTGATTGCTAATGATTGCCTTATATTCTTTAGACCAACAAAAGAGACAATTCACTCCTTGCAGCAAACGCTTCAACTTTACTCAAGAACTGCACGTTAAAAAGTTGATTTTTGAATATCTAAGCGGATGTTTAGCAGTAATGTTCTGGAGGTCCTCCAACAACAATTTAGCCGAGTGCTTCCTTTCCAAATCAATAATAGTATTCTCAATTACTTAGGAGTTCCTTTTGCTCAAGATATGTCCAAAGCATCCTCTTTCTAGTTCTTGGTAGATAAAATCAAATCCCAGCTAGAGAATTGGAAATGGAAACTTTTAAATAATGCGGGCCAGTTAACTCTCACCCAATCCACTCTAACATCTTTGTCGGTCTACATAATGTCATTATCGAAAGTTCCAATCACTCTCTTTGACTTAACCTCAGGAAGCTATTTTCAGTTTTGGTTATCTGGATCCCACAATATACAGGGCTTGCATCTAAAGTAGAAAGGTATTTTTAATGTTAGCTAAAGGTATTGGGGTCTTGGGATTGAAAGACATGCGCCTGCTCAACCAAGCACTTTTCCGTAAAATCTTTTGGCGAATTTTCACTAGTAACCCAAATAAACTAGTTTATCGTGTGCTTGTGGCCACGTATGGTTAATCTCATTCAATATAGAAAATGAAAGTTGCCAATTTGGCATGGTCTACTATATGGTCGAGCTTTGTTATCAAACCATTATTGGGAAATTGGATATAGGAAATCCATAAGGCTGTGGGAAGATAATTGGATACCAAAATAAGACTCTTGATAAGTTGCGAGCTGCTAATTTTATTTTTAACACTCATTTACAGTTAGGGGTTTTTTTATCTTTCATCTGACTCTCATTCTGGTTAGAATAGTCCACCTCTACACCAACTGTTTCCTCAGTTTGTTGTGCAGAAAATCTTAGCCCTTACACCCCCATCCATTGATCGAGGGTCTAATATCATACGTTGGTCTGATCACTCTTCAGGACAATATTCTATTGAGAAAGGGTCATTCTTGGAAATTATTAAGAAGTGAGTCCATTTGCTTCAATCTGGGGGTCCAGATGTAGACTTCTTGCCTAAACCTGATTTTCATCGACTTATGAGATGGATTTGGGGCTTCAATATTCCCTAGAAGTTTAAAGTTTTCTTGTAGAAATGCTTAATCAATGCCCTTCCAACTGCTATTAATCTCAACAATCATGGGGGCTTTATGAGTCCAAATTGTGCAAGATGTTCTTCCTCTATTGAATTAGCTCTACATTTATTTTGGGAATCTCTAGGCTCAGCTAAAGCATGGGGATCTTTCTGCACTAACCCTATTATATCAATGTTTTAGTTCCATGGAGGAGTGGCTATATTCTATATTGGTATCCCAAGGCAAATGGCAAAAGGATTGGTTTCTTTCCTAGTCTCTGCTCTCTGGTTGATCTGGTTAGGGAGAACTGAGTGTACTTTCCATAGTACTCCAGTTCTTGCTTAATCAATCATAGTCAGAAGGGATGTCCTCTTTTAGCAACTTGCTGTGTCCAAAGACTACCTAGCATGTTATGCTAAATTTACATCTAATGCCCTGCATCCACTGTGTCATTCTCGAGGAACTAAGAAGCTAATTACTTCCTCCATTAATCCTAAAATTTTTATTGTTGAAGGACAATGGTAAAGATCCTCAGGTCTTAGTTTTGCAGCTTGGCTTTGAATGAGGTTAAATGCTGCTTCTCGGGTTCAAGAAGAACGTGTTGGGAACAGTGTTCTTCAACCCCGAAAGAGGAAATTACTGTGATTGCTGGAGCTATTCAGGCTGCTATTCAATCATGCCACATTTGGTAAATTTGGTCCATCAGACCATTGTTGACATGGAGAAGTTGGATTGTTGCTCGGTGGTTGTGGTGCATCAGCAGTGTGTTTCTCCAGCTCATGAAGTTGTTTCATCTCTTTTCCCTACTACTTAGCTTTTTTATTTGATTCTGAGTATAAAAAAAATAAAGTAAGAGCTTCCTATAGTAAATGGTCCATTGAATAGATCACATTCTTAGTCCTTACTCTATGGATTGTTTGGCTAGGAATAAATGAATGTATTTTATGTAATGCACATTTTAATTCCTGGACCTTGATAACCAGGAGAGAAGTATTTATGCAACAGATTTCAGCCACTAGTGGCTTCCTGTCAACTCAAAGGGTCTTTTACGCTGACCCACCTAAGAAGTTATGTGATTCTTAGGGAATTAGGAAACAGATGGCTCCAGATTGTAATCTCATAATCTTTGTGGTGGATGGTGGATGTCATAGCTCATTAGGCCTTGGAATAGCTGCCTAGTTATGAATGGGCTCTAATTTTCCCCCCTCCAATATTAGAAAGGGAAAATGTCGCTGAGTTATTCAACAGCACTGGAAGCAAAATTGATAGCTATACTGAGGGCAATTGCTACATCAAAAGCTTTTTCTTTGCATTATATCACCATCTTATCAGATTGTTCATAGGATTTGGAGGTTCTTAATACACAAAAG
Source organism: Aquilaria sinensis (assembly GCA_005392925.1). NCBI lineage: Eukaryota > Viridiplantae > Streptophyta > Magnoliopsida > Malvales > Thymelaeaceae > Aquilaria > Aquilaria sinensis. Next base: position 103,873 of record SMDT01000337.1, read on the forward strand.
CCAACAGAACCAGCATTGGTAAGCATTGAAGACTAGGTTGTTGTTGAGATGGACAAGTTTCATCGTTGTTCCTTAGTTATAGTTCCTCGACAGTGTGTTTCTCCAACACACAACCTAACATCTTTTTTCCCTTAGTCTATTATTCTAATTTAGTCAAACCCCAACTATTCACTCATTTAATCTAGAAGCTGAAATAAGCAATAGATTTGTTGTTGTTCATCGCTCTTCACTTTCTTTGCTACCTAACTTTGCTTTACACCAGCACTAGTCTATTTTCCTTTGTTACTAACTGTCGGAAATTACTTTCCCCGAGCTGTAGCAGTTGCTCGTGAGAAGCTTCGAATGTTGTGATTTTTGTCCAACCATCATTGCTAGGTTTGGTGACATCTTTATTTTGGTTAACCTTTGGGTCACTGCTCACACATTTGTCTCCAACTAGGTTTGATCACTTAGCATCCATTCCTGGAAATCGTCATTTGGTTTGATTTCAGTGATCTTCATCTAAATCATCTTTTGACTCTATCTAATTAGGTTAGGCATATGTGCTGTTGGTCGAACCATTACTTCAATAGTTTTATTATTTAGCCAATTTCCTTCTATTACTTATATGTCTTAATTGGAGCTTTCTTTGTTGGAGTGCATTATAAGTGATGGGTGGAGAGGTCCCTAGTGTTTGGCTGCTTTTTTCAATTGCTAGAGGTTGGCTACTGCAGCTTTATGTTGGTGTACTTTGGTTTTTATATAGTAGGCTACTACTTCAAAGAATTTTTGATGATCAACTTCCATATGTCTGATCAAGGGACAATACTTTTTATTGGAATGGATCTAGTAGAGCGAAATGCAATGTTTCTGCAAAACTACATCCTAATTCAGATTCATGACCATAGAACTTTTTCTCTTGCTTTTATTTAGCAACTGTTACTAGTAGGCCATCAAAACCGTAAAAAATAATTATGGTATCACTAACAATTTAGAATAAATAAATTTGTAGCATAGCAGTGAAAACCAGGTCAAACCTCAAGAGAAATTTTTTAACTGAAAGCTTCTTGTTAGAAAACTAAAATAAAAGATTAGCGGGCTTTTCTTGGATCGAATGTTGAAATAAATTAACTGTAAAATTAAAATGAAATTAACCAATACTAAAAATGTTTAATTCAGAGTTGATTACCTATTCCAGTTACACAGTTGATCATCGAACAAAAATAATTCTTTAATTCAAGCAAATAAATTGGACCTTTTTTAAAGCTAAAAAGAACCCAAAGAATTTAATAGTAAAATTAACCAGAAAAAATTTCAGATTAATTTCTTAATTTCAAGCAACTAGATATTGAGAAGCAATCTTTAATCAACTTAAAATTAGCATGAAGAACAATGGACCAAAAGATTTACTCCATGCAACCATCCAAATGATTGAATAATTTAACCTATCTTACTTTTTCTGTATGAACTAACCAGAAATAAAAGTAATCTCCAGTTAAATTCACTTACTTCTAATCAAATTCTTTTCACCCAAGCAGTTTGAAAGAAAATCAAGCAAATTTGCAAGCTCAAAACCAATCAAACAATCGAGAATTGGAAAATTAATTGTAATAAATCTTAACAACGAAGAAGCAAATACTTGAATTTAAAAAAGTTTCATCAAGAAAAATCAATCCTCACAACCGGTGTTGGCAATGGAAATTGTCCCCTTGAATCGAATTAGAAAACTATCCAAATATGTTTTGAATCAAAGACAAGAAAAATAAAAATAAATCAAAGTGCCAAAGGGAGCAAGGAGGGCTTGGCCGTAGCTGCTCTCTTTAAACACCTAAAAAAATTATCCTAGTGTGCTGAATTCACAAAATCTTCCTAAACTTTCTATACTGTTATACAATTGCCCCACACAAATAAAAAAAATCAAAATAACTTGAAGGTTTCAAAGTTGTGAACCAAGAAATGCTCCAGAACATTAGCAGCAACTCCAAGCTGAAATTAGACATTGATGTAGTCATTATCTCTCAGAACTCAAAGCATGAAAGTTGTATATCACTTTCTTATCTTTAAAATGACACCTAAACCACATAAAATGGATATTTACTGTCAAAGATATTTCCAAAATACCACAACTACTTTTGAACCAGTGATGACTCACAAATCATGATTTTGAAGATAAATTTGACCCCTTTAACATGCAAATTGGGTTTTATGGTCTCATATGATTTGTAGCTCTAGATGTTAGCATTCTAATGAATCAAGAATCACTCAATTCTGATCTCTATAGCGCAAGATATGATTTTTCTGCTTGAACATTGCCAATCTATCAAAATCCTAAAAGAACACAACCTTTAAATCTATTGAGTCAAGATATTCTCTAAACTACAAAACATACTCAAAATAGATCTTTAAGGTTCAAAACACATTAAAATATACTACATATGAGAGAAATAAATATAACAAATGTAAGTCTATCAATTACAAGAGAAATGCATAAAATCGACTGAAAATTGCAATTGAAGTTTAGTTGCAACTATATTTAGTTGTTGTTCAGTTGCTCAGATGTGGGCTATTTATAAAAAGTGATTGAAAAGCAACTAAAATGTTAGTCTCAAATAAGTCAGTCACCAGCAGTCGCTAATTTAAACTAATCGTGTAAAAAGTGACTAAATAACAACTAAAAAAGTCAGTCGCAAATAAGTTACTCTCTAATTTAAACCAATTAGTCACTATTCAATCGTTAATTTAAACCAATCAGTAGTTATTCAATCTCCAACTAGTATTTTCAAAAAACAAAAAATCCATCTCTCTTAGAATCACATTCCTATCTTGCTGGATCCTGCTTTTTCTTGTCCTTCGCACTCCCTAGTTCTCCTTCATCACTTCACACACTCTTGTTATCCTTTTCCAACTCCATCACACTCTTTTGCACTCCCTTGTTCTCCTTGTTCTCCTCCTTTTGCTCTTTTTCTTTTTCTCCACTTCTCCGTTAAGTTCGCCACCTCCTTACTTTCCAGGCAAAGCTTTTTCGGTGCCATCGACACCACTACCCACATCTCCAGAAGTTAAATCTATTATTCAATCACCTGATTTTCATGTTCATGCTACTCAACCTCATAATCACCATCCTCTTATTTTTATTTGGTCAAAAGACTACATCATCATGCATTTTTGACAAGACACCATTGTTGGATTTCATACTGAAGAGTCACCAGAAAAGTTAGAATTTTTTTTTTTGGTGATAATATTGCAAAAGAAAATTAAGAGAAGACAAAAATAATTAAAAAATAAAAATATATATCACAATTACTAATTTATAAAGTATAATTTATATAATTAAAAAAATAGAAAAGCGATTGACTTTTTAATCGCTTTTAATAGTGACTGAAAGTTTAGTTGATATTTTCAATTGCTTTCCAATAGTGACTAGGAAAAAAATTGGCTGACTCTTTTAGTCGCCTTTTGCGACTAACTACAATTGAAATTACAGTCATGTTTATGCTTTTATCTTGTAGTGAACATCTTCACAAGCTTAGGCACATTGTGGGGTCTAGCTACCATTCTCAATTCAGTCTGTCGAGATTAATTCCATGCTAGGCTTAGCCATAAGGACAATAACATGAGAGTGTGTGACTTTGCACCAGGGTCATTTGATGTAGCTTTAGTTCTTGTCCAACCACTACAACATCTACCATATGTTAGGCATCAGTTTTGACAAGCCTCTATTTGGGTTCAAATTAATTCTCTACCTCCTATGTTTATGACTAGAGCAATGGCTAAGTATATTGGGTAGAAGTTAGGTGTGCTTGAGGATATCAATTTTGGTCTTAATGTCCCACACTTGTCAGGGCCCAACTCACCCCTACCCTAAACCTTTTCAAAAGGTTGAAACTAACCAGTTGCTTTTATTCACTCGGTTGATTTTAATCACTCAATTGATTTTCTTAGGGTGAATTAGACTCTGACTCCCAAGGTTCTTAACCCTAACTTTATAGTTTTCTTAGGTGGAAATCTCAAGCTTTTGAAAATCTAATAGGTTTTTACTTAGTTCACCCAATTGAAAGAATTTCAGTCAGTTGAAATTACTAAGTACTTTTGTGGGTGCATATGGGGTTTTCAAGTAGCTATATAACTTATGTGAATGTTCTGTGTCATTTAGAGGTTCATTAGGGCCTACTTAATGCTAAACCATACACACATCCAAGCATACATACATGCATACACTTTAGCTTAATAGGTTGCAAACCATGCATGCATTTTTCATACCATATCATACTTGGTGCCTTATGGCTTACTTAGCCGAAAACTATATACAAGGCACAGGTTACATTTTCTTCTAAGCCTAGACCTTTTGCCCTCAATATATACAAATATGCGTATGCCAAAATTTGCAAATGGGGATTACATGGCCCAAAACATATATGCTAAAAGTTTGATGTACTGACTGTTGCCATGCATGGTACACTTTTTAGTTCAAACTGTCTCTAGGCCAACTGTGACTTTGACCTCCAGTTTGACTTGACACCTAGGCCATAACTGTCATATTATCCTCCTTGCCCTAGTCCATACCATAATAGAGCCAAAACCAACAAACCCCACTGCAGCCATCAGGGCCTACAAACACAGAACACAATCATGAGTCCAGTTTGATGAACTTTGCACGGTTTCTTTTCATAAGCTATAATTTTAGAGTAATAACTCTCTATACATAGACTTCCCTAGAGGTTCCTTAGCCCTTCAATCCTTCACTTCTTTACCTGAAATGGGCAAAAGAGGGCATGGGTACATAGATACTCAATGAAGAACCCAATTCAGCATCTAGTGCCTATACAATGTTTATAACATTGCTATACTTAAAAACCTCCAACTTTCTTTAATAACCCGCATCCAAATACATAAAGGCACAAAAAACAACAAGTACCAAATAATACATAATACATATAAATAATAAAGAGGTCAGCACATGAATGGAAACAAAGAAGCACACAAACACACACACACCACATACACATGGTTCCTTAACATAGCAAGTATGATTTCTTGGCAATTTCTTCATGTGATCACTTTGATTAGGTTCAATTAAAATAGAGCTCTAGGTTAATGGTCAAGTTTGGCCAAACTTGACCAAAAATCCTATGCTTGTCGAAAGCAAACTAGCTAGCTTACCATAGTGCCTTAAGGACACATAGCCCATTACATAGCCTCTAGGTTCCTTTGGTTTAAGCCATCACTCAAGGTGGCTTTTCCCCTTCAAAAAATAGAGAAGAAGCTTCATATAGGTCTTTACCTACATTCAAAATGGTAGCAAGGAAGCTTGATTGCACTTCCTTGAACACAACATGAAACATGAACAACACCATGAGTTCATCTTGCTTTAACATGCTTCGGTTTTGGCCTTGTCTTTGTTCTTCCTTGGCTCCTTTCTTTCCAGCAGCTCTATGGTGTTTAGTTAAGGGTTTGGCTAGGTAAAAGATGGTAAGAACTCATGAAGAAAGGAAGAAGAGAGTAGCTCATGAAGATCTCCAAAGTTGGTATACTAACTTGGCTTCAGTTTTGAACTAGTTTATGTGTTTTCCTTGGTTTGCTTTTCTCTTTGCCTTTGCTTCTTTTATTTTATTTCAGTGGCCTTTTTTAGGCTTATTACATGGTAATAGGTAGTAAATGGGGTAGGAACCTACATGGAAATAACTAGGAAACTACATTTAAGGACTAGAGAACAAGGATGGCCGAATGACTTGATTACCAAGACCATTTACTAATTTAATCTTCTTTTTGTTTTGCTTTTTTTTTTAGTTTCTTGTAGGTCCTTAAAAGAAATTCATGAGCTCAAGATGCTAACAACAAAGAGCTAAGAAGCTATATTATACAGCCTTTGAAGACTATAAATCCAAAGGTGGCCGAATTGTTCAAGCAGCCATGGAAATTTTGACTAGTTTTGGTTAAATCTTCTCCCAGGTAGCTCAAGTTCTTCAAGACTTTATTTTGTCATACTTGGGTCTTCAAGTGGCACATTTGGAGCACCCAATTTTCCAATTTATTCGTCCACTTCAGTCCTCAAACTTTGCATTGAACATAAGTGCACTTTAAAGTGTATTTGAGAGCACTTTAGTGTTCTTTGAAGTGTCTCCATGGTTTCTTTGTGTTTTCCAACTTATCTTGCCCTACATTGTACTCAAAATTCTTATTTTAATAATGAGTATCATTCTCATATAGTTCCTTTAAATACATTAGGCTTTAGAGCCTTCAGAAGCACATAATTGCACACAAAAGTGCACTTAAGAGTGTTCTAGTGCACTCTAGTGTGTCTTTGTCATTTCTCATGAATCCATCACATTTTTTAGTTCATGTGGCTACTCTCATTGGTATCCTAACCTTATAAATTGAGCTCACACATTGTCCCTTAGTGTTTTGGGCTTTAAAGTTCTCAAATTTACACAAGTGCACACTAAAGTGTGCTTTAAAGTCACATTTTGTGTCTGTCTTAGAACACTTTGTTTCTTTGGCTTCTTGACCAAATTTGCCTTCAAAGTTAATCCCCCTTCCTAAAAATTGGTTTTGGTCTTAAGCATAGCCTTAGTTGGCTCATAACCATACCACTTTTCATTGGATTCCGCTGAGCATAATTAGAGTACTTTTAAGGCATTCTCATAAGAGGTTTGTTCATACTTGTGACTTACATTGTACATTGTTCATATATCCAAAAAATGTACATCATGTGTAAATTTCATTACAACTAAAGGTGGGAACCGGGTAGGACCGGCCCGGGACCGGCCAGTCCTGGTCCTAGGTCTTGAGGACCGGGATTGGTCCGGTAGTAGGCGGGGCGGTTCCGAGCCGGTTTCGAGGCGGGGCAGGGCGGGTTTCATTTTTTTAATATATATATATATAAGTCATAAGTATTTTTAAGAAAAAACACCACCTTCGGTGTAAGTTTTATTAAGTTAAAAAACCAAACGGCACTTACAAATAATCGGAACGGACCTTACATTTTGAAATGGCAAAAACGTTCCGGAAATGATAAATAATATAAACCTATGATCTGTGCTGAACAGCATAATCAGATCAAATAAAAACTACATGTATGATTGAATAAAAAAAATTCAAGTCTCGGTATCGGATATTACCTCCTCATCCGAACTCTTTTGGTCTTGCCACTGGAGTGCTGCGAAGCCCCAATCTCGGTTACACACGCATACTTCTATCGCGTCGGGTATCAATCTTGACCGTTTTTCTGTTGTCACCCATTTTCCGGCATTAAACGCTGCCTCGGATGAGACGGTCGATACTGAAACGCCAAGAATCTCCTGTGCGATTATCGACAAGATCGGAAATCTTGATCTCTTTTGTTTCCACCACTCCAAGATGTAGAGGTCACTTGCCTTGAATGATGTGTTGAGATAGTCATCGACCTCAGTTAATCCCGATGTCATCGGTCGGGGTCGTTTGAGCATTTGGAGGGCCGGGTTGAATCTTGAGGAGATTGATCTCCTTGGAGGCTCAGTTTGAGGAGCTTCAGATTTTACCTTATCCGAATGCCACGCACATGTATAAAGAATGCAAGTACTCGGAAGCAGAAGCAAACATAGCCAAAACATTTATATGAGACATTTCTAAATAAGTATGAAAAATTCCTTCAAGCAGTGTTGTTGTGCCTGTTAATTTGACATACGGGTCAAGTAAAGAAGTGACTAAAAAGATAGGTGGAATGTTTTCGAAATATTGAAGCCACTTAGCCCGCATGGCTTCGACAGTCGGTTTTAACAACTCATCATCTTTAAAATGATGTAAAGCATATGTGATGTTCACTAAATGAAACAAAACTTGATGACTTGTTGGGTAGTAAACACCAGAAAAAAATTCAGTTGCCTCGTAAAAAAACTTAAGCAATTCACCGGTTTTGGAACATTTCTCCCAAATTTCAGTCGTAAGAAAATCACAACCTATTTTTAAATTCATGAAATGTGACAAAAAATTTTCATACGGTAATGCATCTTGTAACATCAAATATGTGGAGTTCCAGCGGGTTGGGCAATCCAATTTAAACCGTTTCCAAGAAAATGGTTTTTGATTTTTAATACAAAAGCTTTTAAATTCACGAAAAACAGCAGGTCTAGACATCAAATATTTTAATGAGTTTCGAATAGGCAAAATCTCATTTTGGAGAACTTCTAAACCCTTTTGGACACAAAGGTTGAAAATATGGCAAATGCATCTAACGTGAAAGAATGCACCGTTGATAGGTGGTTTTAAGTTTTGACTCAAAAGACGAGTGACAACATCATTATTTGAAGCATCATCAAATGAAATGCACAGGACTTTATAAGTACAAAAATAATCACGTAAAGTTTCTAAGATACAATTAAATATTTGATAACCAGTATGATCTGTTTCAATAACCTTAAATGACAAATTCATTTTTGCATTATCCAATTAGAATCAATCCAATGAGAAGTAACACAATAGAATGATTGACCTATAGGTGATGTCCACATATCAGAAGTAAATGCCACACAATGATCAAGAGCAAAAAAATATGCTTGCAAATCTGATTTTCCGGCTTCAAATTGTCTAAAGCTTTCTTTCTTAGTAGTTTTCCTAGATACTTTTCTACATGTAGGATTTAATTGTGATTTTATTGAAGATTCTAGGTGGACATCTTCAGCTTGTGAAAAAGGTTTTTCGGTAAGCATCATCCAATTTACCATACCTTCTCTACAAGATTGTTGGTTAAAATGAAATATACTTGGTCCGCCGGTGCCGGTTGTAGACCCAAGTTGTGTTTGTCCTCCAGAAATAGTCCCGGTATTAGGGAGGACGTTAGGATGTTGATTTTCAATATGCCGCTTCAACATTCTAGTCCAGAATTCTTTCTATGCACCAATTTTTTCCCGCAATGTTTGCATTTCCCGTACCTTGACTCCCCTTCGTGTATGACCTTATAATGCTCCCAAACCCAAGCAGTTAGTCTCGTGGATTTACCTTGTGCTTGAGTTTCCTCCCCGGCGGGTTCATGACTTGTAGGCGTAGGTTCTGTTGACGGGTTCCCGGATGCCATCGCATTCAACTCTTCCACTTCATCATCAGATAATTGATCGTTGAGACTCAAATTGTAATTTGTCATATCGATTCCGGCATCATCATCGTGAAACTCTTGAATTGAAATGCCTTTATTGGTAGGCCGAGATTGGCGACGGAACAAGGCTCAGAGGCCGGTGCTGTGGGAAGATGAACTCTCTATTGACTTGCCCTTTCCTTTTGAAGCCATGCTTCACGTAGTAGTGATTAATGGAAAATCAAAAGGGGATTATGAAGATATTAGGGAGAGATTAGTAAGAAATTTGGAAGAGATTAAGAAAATAAGGAGAATACTTGAGAGAATATAGTAGATGAAGAAGAGAGATTGAGTGATTGTGTGAGGATTGAGTGAAAATGGCATTGGTATTTATAGGGGGAGGGAAAAAATTAGTTTGACCAAAAAGTCCTTGAAATTTAGTTGTTGAGAGGGGTAAAAATGAAAATTTGGGGCTTGAAATGGAGTAGAAAGCTGTTGGAGGGCCTGTTGTGTAATTAGCCCTTTTTTCAAAAAAAAATTCTGCAGGTTGCCGTTGTTGCCAGAGAGCCATTGGGCGCAAGGCGATCGGTCCGGTCTGGTCCGGGGCAGGGGCGGGGGCGGTCTGGGTCGGCGGGGTGAGGCGGTCCGGGTCAGCGGGTTGGGGCAGTTTCACAAGTTTGGGCTGGTCCGGGGCGGTTTTTTTTGCGTCTCCTATTCCAATTGGGCCCCTACTCGGCCCACAATATAACGGGCTTTTGCCGGGGTGGGTTTGACCGGTCTGGGCCGAGGTTGACTTGCGGTCCAGTTCCAGTTTGGGCCGGGTCAACCTAGCCAACGTTCCACCTCTAATTACAACCCATGACCTACGCAAATCACAAGCATGGCATTCTCTCCCCTTTAAGGAATTTGGTCATCCAAATTCTCAAGCAACTTGAGGTATACCTCTGGGTATTGTTTAAGCATTTTAGCTTCAGTTTCCTAGGTGGCTTCTTGTTCAGAATGGTGAGACCATTGGACTTTCACCATATTTATGCACTTATTCCTTAACTTTTCTACATTCTTAGTTAGAACTCTTATGGGTTCCTCTTCATAAGAGAGGTTGGGAGCCATTAGAATATCAGAAGCTGGGATGGCTTATTGTGGGTTAGATAAGTACTTTTTAAGCATACTGACATGAAAGGTATCATGTATGTTACCCATCTCTGTATGTAATTCTTGTTTGTAAGCCACATTGCCAATTTTTTCCATTATTGGACATGGTCCATTATATTTAGGAGCTAATTTGCCTTTATTTCCAAATCTCATGACTCCTTTCATTAGAGAGACTTTGATCCACACATAGTCCCCTACTTTGAACTCTAAGTCTCTTATTATTCTTTGATTGACATAGGCTTGCTCTCTATCATTGGCAGCCTTGATCCTTTCTTGCATCATCTTGATCTTTTTAGTAGTATCCTAGACTAGTTTTGATCCTATCTCAACTGTATCCTTAGGATCTTGCCAACAATGAGAAGTAACACATCTCCTCCCATATAGAGCTTCATAAAGTTCCATTATCACTGAGTGATAGCTGTTATTGTAGGAGAATTCTATCAAAGGTAGGAGTTGATCCCATTCTCCTTTAAAGTTTAATACACAACACCTTAACATATCTTTTAGAATCTATATGGTTCTTTCAGTTTGCCCATCAGTTTGGGGATGGTAAGTTGAACTTAGTTTCAGTTGAGTACCCAGTGCCTGATGTAATAATTGCCAAAATCTAAACACAATCCTTGGGTCCCTATATAAAATTATATCATCTAGGATGTGATGCAATCTTACAATTTCTTTGATGTACAACTATGCCAGCCTATCTAAAGGATCTGTGAGATTAATAGGCGATAGGCTCTTTGAGATTAATAGGTAAGAAGTGTTCTGACTTGGTCAGTCTATCCACAATTACCTAAATGGTATAATGTTTTCTCCTTGTCATAGGCATACTTACTAGGAAATCCATAGATATGGAACCTCACTTTCTTTCAGGTATGTGCAAATTTTTTAATTTGCCCCTGTTTTCTGATGCTCAACCTTTACTTGTTGGCATACCACACATTGGGATACAGATGTGTATATTTTTCTTTTCATATTAGGCCACCAAAAATGTTCTTTCAAATCCTAATGCATCTTCATAGTTCCAGGATGTATGTTCATCTTACTGGAGTGGGCCTCTTTCAGAATTTGTTCTCTTACTTCATACCCCTTTGGTACATAATTCTATCCTAAAAATGCAGTAGTCCTTGCCTATAAGAAAACCCTTGGAAGATTTTTCCATGCCTTTGCCCATATACTTTAGTAAGATCTTCACGCTGTTGTTGTACCCTCTGTATCTCTGCCTTCGAGGTTGATTGAATAGTCATTACCCTTAACTAAGCTTGTTCCCATTCTAGCCACTTATTAGCTAAACAAGTTTAGCTGTTAAGTTCATTTGGCTTTTCTTCTCCATGTTTCAAGAAGCTTGTGTAATTCCTACTTAGGGCATCAACTACGTTATTAGCCTTGCCTTTAGTGTACTCAATGGTACAGTCGAAGTTTTTAAGATAATCAAGCCATCTTCTTTATCTCATATTCAACTCTTTTTGAGTGAAAAGATACATGAGACTTTTATGATCAATGAAGATCTGAAACTTATTACCCAGGAGGTAATGTCTCCATTGTTTTAAGGCAAAAATCAAAACTGCAAGTTCTAGGTCATGCACTTGATAGTTTTTCTCATGTGCTCTCAATTGCCTCGATCCATAAGCTATAGCCTGTTTCTCTTACATTAACACATATCCCAATACCACAATGGATGCGTCTGTGTAAACCTTAAAAGGTTTATTAGGATTAGGCAGTGTTAGTACATGAGTGGAAGTAAGCTTGTTTTTAAGCCCCTGAAAGCTCTTTTCACATTCCTTGGACCATTCAGAAAATTTCCCTTTTCTTGTCAGCTTAGTTAAAAGAGTTGCCATTACAGAAAATTTTGGCACAAATCTTCTATAATAGTCAACCATACCCAAGAAGCTTCTTATTTCTTTGACATTCTGTGGTTGCTTCCACTGTAAGATAGCTTCAATTTTTGCTGCACCTATAGTCATTCATTTCCCATTTATTAGACGGACTAAGAATTCAATCTGATTGGTACAAAAATGGCATTTATTAGGTTTGCCATATAATCAATATGTCTTCAGCACATCCAGTACTATTCTCAGGTGCTTTTCATGCTCCTCTTTATCCTTCGAATATACCAAGATATCATCTATAAAGATTACAACAAAGTGGTCTAGATATGGTCTAAATATTATTTGCATCAAATCCATAAAGAAAGCTGGAGCATTAGTGAGCCCAAATGGAATTACTGTGTATTCAAAATGGCCTTATCTAGTCCTGAAAGCAATTTTAGGAATGTCTGCTTCCTTGACTCTCAGTTGGAAGTACCCTGATCTGAGATCAATTTTTGAGAAAACTATAGCTCTCTTAAGTTGATCAAATAAGTCTTCAATGTCATGCCCGTGACTTGTATAGGCCCTAGGCTATTATGAAATGTACATATCAAGTAAATTATGTAAATATGCGATTAATACAAGTCACAAGTGTAACATTAAGGGTTACACAATATAAGTGCCCTATAAGGGTACCCTAAAGGCATTCCATCTGAACCTCAAAAGAAAATTAATGTAATATGGTGAAACCATGACCCAGATGAAGCTATATCATAGCACTAAGACACAAAAGAAGGATACTTAGGCACACCCTAGTGTGCTTTTATGTGAACTCAGATGTGCTAAAGCATAAAAGCACAAAAAGAGAATGCAAGAGTGTAATGTTTATGATAGAGATACCAATGTGTGTAACCATACACCCATAAAAATGTGGTGACATCATGGAGAGTGGCAAAGAGACCCCTAGAGTGCACTCTTAAATGCACCAATGTGTACCATTATGTGCAAGTGTGTGCTTGTGATGGCTTTGAAGCCTATGGACTTAAAGGGCATTCTATGGGAATTATATTTATCATTCAAATGGCAATGTGGGCTACAATGTGGACTACTAAGAGGTGGAAAACACTAAGGCAACATGAAGAAACTTCAAGAAACATTAAAATGCTTTTAGGTGTACTCTTAAGTGCACTTAATTAGAACAAAGTTTGAGGGCCTAATTGGCCAAATGAAGAGTCAAAGTGCATACTCAATATGCACCACTTTGAGAAGTTAAGCAGGTAAAAACAAATTCCAAAATGACTTAAGCTACTTGGAGGAAGGTTGGACCAAGAATCCAAAGTCAATGGTCATTGTGGCTACACATTCGGCCAAGTTTGTTTGTATAGTCGTCAAGGGCTATTAAAGGTAGCTTCTTGGATACTTCTTGAAAGCTTCCTAAGATCATTTAACCTAGCTAAGCTCCTTCCATGCATCGAAAGGAATGCCAAACCAAAGAAAGAAAATAAACTAGTCAAAAAACTAGAATGGCAGCTTGGTTGGTCTTTTCGGCCACTATTTGATTTTGGTCTCTAAAGACCAAATTATGATAGATTTTTGGCTATTTCTTCCAACCACAAGAAGGCATTAAGTCAAGTAAAGGACTTGCTAAGGGCTGAGACAAAAATGAAACAAAAAGGAAAAAAAATGAACTAAATGGCTTGGTTACAAAGCCATTCGGCCAACATTGGTTACTAAGTATTTCAAGGCAATTTCCAAGCTATTTCCTAGCAACTTCTTGCATCATTTAATACCCAAGACTTATCCCTAATACTTGCCAAAGACCATGGAAAAGAATGAGAAGAAAAGGAACCAAAAGAAAGGCCAAAAGACAAAGAAATTGTAAATGACTTATTCAAGTCATTCGGCCACCGCCAACATTCAAGCCTCCTTAAGGCAATTTCTTTGCAAATGCTTAACCATTTCTTGGCTATTCCCTACTCCTCTATCTCTTCCAAACACCTTAGACACAAACCAAGAGCACATAGAGGCCAAGACATAAGCAAGAAACCCAATACAACACCAACAAGCCAAAATCGAAGCTATGTTGATACATCCAAGATGGTGTCCTTCTAAAGTGACTTTCTTCTTCCTTTCTTCCTGAATTTTCATCACCACCTACCTAATGGTACTCCTGCCTAGGTACCCTTAATATTTGGGAAATAAATTCCATGGAGAAGGATAGATAAAGAGTGAATCCGAGACAGACATCAAGCAAGCCTTTCACTTGGTGTTACCTAAGTTGGTGCCTATGCTTTAGGGAAAATGATCACGCTTCCTTACTGCTTATTGAGTATAGGTAAGGACCCAATATGAAGCTTCTTCTCCTCTATTTTGAAGGGGAAAATCCACCCTAGGTGATGGCGTAAGCCAAAAAAACCTAAAGGCTATGTTGTGTGCATGTATGTATAAGCATGATTAACTCTGATGAAACCCTAAAAGATGTAGAACCTACTATTAGATGCATAAGTCTGAACTTGGTGTGTAAGATCAGCACAAGATGGAACATATGATGGAAATGATGCAGGCAAATATTGTTTAGTTGGTAGTGGGCATGCAAGCTCTTGCTAGGGGCTAGACCTAGGCACCTAGAGGCATTATTATTGAGGAAGAGCAAGAAAATGAAGAAAGAATAAGGAAAAAGGTCAGGTAAATAACCAATAAGAAAAGAGCAAGGAAGCAGACTTGTAGATGAAGAACAGGAGTAGGATGAGGAAAGGAGACACCCAAGAGGCAGAAGACTAAGGTCAAAAATTCGGAGAACCACTGAGAACCAAGAAGAGGAGTAATTAGGCACTAATGCTAGAAGAATGGAGCCAATCTCAGAAAGCTCCAAAGAAATGTCTTCTCAAAAGAGAATAAGGACTTCAGGAAGAGGAAGAGAGAGATCTAGAAAAGAGGGCTTGAGGGAAGACTAGTTAGAGGGCTTCCTACACTCAAACCCCCAGTCTTTAAAGGAAATGGTGACCCAGAAGAAGCTAAATTATGGATTTACTAGGCAGGGGAAGTGTTTGAGAGAATAGAGGTGACATCATCCTAGAAGGTACTATTGGTTACCTTTAAGCTGGAAGGAAGTGCTAAACTTTGGTGGAGGACAGTACAGAATGTATATATGACCAAAAATGAAAGAAAATCCACGGAAGGGAGAGGACCCATGAGATGGGCAGAGTTTCTTAAGGTGTTTCAACAACAATATGTAGTTGAAGCTTTTAAACATAAAAAATAGATGGAGTTTGATCTATTGGAACACGGAAACTTGATTGTCAGAGAATATGAGCACAGATTTAGTAGCCTCCTCAAGTGTGCACCACAGTATGATAGGCAAGAAGAACTAAGCACAAAAAGGTTCATCAGAGGATTAAGGCATGAATTGAGGCAGATACTGAGGGCTATAGGCATCAAGACTTATTATGAAGCTGTTCAGAGGGCACTAACCTTGGAGTAGGAATTCCAACACCCACTGGCAGGAAATGCAATAGGTGTTCCTATGGGACATCAAAGAGGAAAGAAATGAGCCAGAGATAGGCTAGGAAAAGCTGAATTAGGCAAAGATCAGAAAAAGCCTAGAGGGACTCAGAAGTTTGGACCCCAATGCCAGACGTGAAATACCATGGTTTTAAATCATGCTACAAAGCCATTGAGGGATGTCTAAAGTGTGGCTCTCAGGATCATTGGGTTAAAGATTGCCGAATCAAGAAGGAAGAAAGAAAAGTGTTGGGTAAATTTGGGGATCCTTGGCCAAGAAACCAACAAGGCAAAGGAAAAGGATGGCAACCCCTCAGCCTCCCAGGCAAATATAGAAAGGCCAGGTTAGCCTATGCCAATTAAAGCCCAACCCCCAATTGGAAGAGTATATCAGATTGAGGGATCAAAGAGAAGAGAAGAAATAAGTCTTGAAGAAACAGCCATAAGTCATAGCAAGCTAAGGAGGGAAGCACTAAAAAGTAATCTTGACCTTTATGATAAACTTATTTCAATGCTTTATGATACTGGTGCTTCTATATCCATTGTTTCAGCTAATTTGGTGAGAGAATTGAACTTAGAGGCTACTTCATTACCTCGAATGCATATGATCAGAACAACTGGAAATGAGATGATGTTTTCACATCACATAGTCAAAGATTGTGTGATTAGGCTAAGTGAGCTGGAACGTAAGGCTAATCTGATCATTCTGGAAACCATTGGTTATGATATAGTATTGGGCATGAACTGGTTAGCTAAAAATAATGTGATTATAAATTGCCAATATAGAAAGCTAATATTGCCAGGACCAGTAGAACGTTCCTTACAGGATTCAATAAAATGTGATGATGGGCAAGTAAAGGTAATGGATTGCATACCTATATCTTTTGAAGAAGAATATATGGGCTTAAATAACAAGGAGTCCAAAATGGAATTGGGCAAAATCCTAATTGTGAAAGAATTTCCAGAAGTATTCCCTTATGAATTACCAGGGTTACTGCCCTTAAGGCAAATAGACTTTGAAATCAAATTGACTCTAGGGGTAGTTCCTGTGTCCACTGCACCTTACAGAATGGCAATCCCTGAAATGAATGAGATGAAAGAGAAATTTGATGAACTCCTTGAAAAAGGATTCATTAGGCCAAGTGTGTCTCTTTGGGGAACAATAATGCTGTTTGTGAAAAAGAAAGCTGGGACTTTTAGGTTGTGCATTGACTACAAAAAGCTCAATGCTATTACTGTGCAAAACAAGTATCCTCTCCCCAGGATTGAGCACTTGTTTGATCAACTTAAGGGAGCCACAGTATTCTCAAAGTTTGATCTCAGATTAGGGTACTTTCAACTGAGAGTCAAAGAAGCAGATATTCCTAAAGCCACTTTTAGAACAAAGTATGGCTGTTTTGAGTATACTGTAATGCCATTTGGGCTATACAATGCTTCAGCTTTCTTTATGGACCAGATGTAAAGAATATTCAGGTTGTATCTGGACCACTTTGTGGTAATCTTCATAGATGATATCCTGGAATATTCCAAGGATAAGGAGGAGTATGAAAAGCACTTGAGAATAGTGCTGGATGTGCTAAAGACACATTAATTATATGGCAAATTGAATAAATGCCATTTTTGGACCAATCAAATTGAATTCTTAGGCCATCTAATTAATGGGCAAGGAATGTTTATAGACCCAGCAAAAATTGAAGCTATCTTACAGTGGAGATAGCCATAAAATGTTAAAGATATAAGAAGCTTCTTGGGTCTAGCTGGTTACTATAGAAAATTTGGACCAAAATTTTCTATAATGGCAGCCCTTCTGACTAAGTTGACTAGAAAAAGGCAAAAGTTTAAATGTTCTAGGGATTGTGAAGAAAGCTTTTAGGGGCTCAAGGACAAGCTCACTTCCACTCCGGCACTAATATTACCTAATCCCTACAAACCCTTTGATATTTTTACAAATACATCCATTGTGGGATTAGGATGTGTACTAATGCAAGAAAAACAAGCCATAGCTTATAGATCAAGGCAAATGAGACCACATGAAAAGTATTATCCAGTGCATGATTTAGAACTTGTAGCTGTGATTTTTGCCTTAAAGTAGTAGAGACATTACCTATTGGGTAATAAGTTTCAGATCTTCACTAATCATAAGAGTCTCAAATACCTCTTTACTCAAAAGGAGTTAAACATGAGACAGAGGAGATGGCTTGAATACCTCAAAGACTTCGATTGCACTATTGAGTACACTGGAGGCAAGGCCAACAAAGTGGCTAATGCTTTAAGCAGAAAATATACAGGCATTCTAAAACATGGAGGAAAAAAACCAAGTGAACTTAATAACCTGACTTGTTTGGCTAATAAATGGCTAAATTGGGAGAAAGCCCAATTGAAGGTGATAACTATCCAGCCATCATGGAAAGCTGAAATACTATGGGCACAACAACATGATGAAGATCTTACTAGGATTTTTGGGCAGAGGTATGGAAAGCTATTCGAAGGGTTCTCTTATAGGCAAAGATTACTATACTTCCAAAATAAGATTTATGTACCTAATGGGTATGAATTAAGAGAACAAATTCTAAAAGAAGCCCATGCTAGTAAGATGAATATACATCATGAAACTATGAAAATGTACCAAGATTTAATAGGACACTTCTGGTGGCCCAATATGAAAAGGGAGATTGAAAAGGGAGATTCACACCTTTGTGTCCAAGTATGTGGTGTGCCAACAAGTAAAAGTTTAGCACCAGAAACCAGGGGCCAAATTACAAAGCTTGCCTATACCTAACAAGAAGTGGGGATCCATATCTATGGATTTTCTGGTAAGCTTACCCTTAACAAGAAAAAAAGCATGATACCATTTGGGCAGTTGTGGATAGACTTACAAAGTCAGCACGCTTTTTTCCCATTAATCTCACAAATCTTGTGGATAGGCTAGTACAGTTGTACATTAAAGAAATAGTGAGATTACATGGTACCCCAAATGATATAGTTTCAGATAAGGACCCAAGATTTGTGCCTAGATTCTAGAAGTCACTACATCAGGCACTGGGTACCTAACTGAAACTAAGTTTAGCTAACCACTCCCAAACTAATGGGGAAACTGAAAGGACCACACAAATTCTGGAAGATATGTTGAGGTCCTATGTATTGGAGTTCAAAGGAGAATGAGATCAACTCTTACCCCTAATAGAATTCTGCTATAATAATAGTTATCACTCAGTGATAAAGATGGCACCTTATGAGGCTTTATATGGAAGGAAATCTGTTACCCCTCATTGTTGGCATGATTTTAAGGGCACAGTTGAGGTAAGACCAGAACTGATCCAAGAAACCATTGAAAGGATCAAAGTGATTCAAGAAAGAATCAAGGCTGACAATGATAGAGAGCAAGGCTATGCCAACCAAAGAAGAAGAAGAGACTTAGAGTTCCAAGAATGAGATATGTGTTGATTAAAGTCTCACTTGTGAAAGGAGTTATGAGGTTTGGAAAGAAAGGAAAACTAGCCCTTAAATATATTGGACCATTTCCAATAGTGGCTAGAATTGGTAATGTGGCATATAAGCTAGAATTATCTCCAGAATTGGGTCATATACATGATACTTTTCATGTTAGTATGCTCAAGAAATACCTATCTGACCCACAACAAGCCATACCAATGTCTAATGTCTCAGTAACTCCTAACCTCTCATATAAGGAGGAACCTATGAGGATTATGGCTAAATAAGTGAGGAAATAAAGGAGTAAGTAGATAAATATTGTGAAGATTCAATGGTCTCATCATTCTGAGCAAGCAGCTACTTGGCAGACAAAAATTGAAATGCTCAAAAGGATCCCAAAACAGTTTCTTACATTGCTTAAGAATTTGGAGGGCCAAATTCTTTAAGGAGAGAAGAATGTCATCCATGTGAATTGTATAGGCTCTAGGCTGTTATGAGATGTACATATCAAATACATTATCTAAATATGTGATTAATACAAGTCACAAGTATAACATTAAGGGTTACACAATGTAAGTGCCCCATGAGGGTACCCTAGAGGCATTTTGTCTGAACCTCAAAAGAGAATTAATGTAACATGGTGAAACCATGACCCAGATGCAGTTGTATCATAGCACTAAGACACAAAAGAGGGATCCTTAAGCACACCCCACTGTGCTTCTATGTGAACTTAGATGTGCTGAAGCCTAAAAGCACCAAAAGACAATGCAAGAGTATAGTGCTTATAATGAAGATACCAATGGGGGTAACCATACACCCATAAAAATGTGGTGAGATCATGGACAGTGGCAAAGACACCATAGAGTGCACTAGAACACTTTTAAGTGCACCATTGTGTACCATTATGTGCAAGTGTATGCTTGTGGTGGCTTTGAAGCCTATGGATTTAAAGGGCATTCCATGGGAATGATATCTATCATTCAAATGGTAATGTGGGCTACAATGTAGACCACTAAGAGGTGGAAAACACTAAGGCAACTTGAAGAAAGTTCAAGAAACATTAAAATGCTCTTAGGTGTACTCCTAAGTGCACTTGTGATTAGAACAAAGTTTGAGGGCCTAATTGGCCAAATGAAATGCCAAAGGGGGTTCTCAATTTGCACCACTTGAGAAGTTAAGCAGGTTAAAACAAATTCCAAAATGACTTAAGCTAATTGGGGGAAGGTTGGACCAAGAATCCAAAGTTAATGGTCATTATGGCTACACATTCAGCCAAATTTTTTTGCATAGTCTTCAAGGGCTATTAAAGGTAGCTTTTTGGCTAATTCTTGGTAGCCTCCTAAGCTCATTTAACCTAGCTAAGCTCCTACTATTCATCAAAAGGAATGCCAAACCAAAGAAAGAAAATAAACTAGTTAAAAGACTAAAATGGCGGCTTAGTTGGTCTTTTCAGCCATCGTTTGATTTTGATCTCTAAAGGCCAATTTATGGTAGCTTCTTTGCTATTTCTTGGTAGCCATAAGAGGGCCTTAAGGCAAGCAAAGGACCTGTTAAGGGCCAAGACAAAAATGAAACAAAAAGGAAGAAAAACCAACTAAATAACTTGGTTACAAAGCCATTCGGCCAACATTGGTTACTAAGTATTTCAAGGCAATTTCCATGCTATTTCCTAGAAAATTCTTAAATCATTAGTTTCCCAAGACTTGCCCTAATACCTACCAAAGATCACCAAAAAGAATGATTCAGAAAGGGAAAAAAAATGCCAAAACAAATTAAGAAATCGTAAATGACTTATTCAAGTCATTCAACCACTGCCAACATTCAAGCCTCCTTAAGGAAATTTCTTTGAAAATGTTTAACCATTTCTTGGCTATTATCTACTCCCCTATCTCTTCTAAACACCTTAGACATAAACCAAGAGCACATGGAGGCCGAGACATAAGCAAGAAACCCAATACAACACCAACAAGCCAAAACTGAAGGTTGATACATCCAAGATGGTGTCATTCTAAAGCTACTTTCTTCTTCCTTTCTTCCTGAATTCTCATCACCACCTACCTAGTGGTACTCCTGAATAAGTACCCTCAATTTTTAGGAAAGAAAGTCCATGGAGAAGGATAGAAAAAGAGTGAATCTAAAACAAACATCAAGCAAGCCTTTCACTTGGTGTTACCTAAGTTGGTGCCTATGCTTTAATGATCAAGCCTCCTTACTGCTTCTTGAGTATAGGTGAGGACCCAATTTGAAGCTTATTTTCCTCTATTTTGAAGGGGAAAAGCCACCTTAGGTGATGGCTTAAGCCAAAAGAACCAAGAGGCTATGTTAATGGGCTATGTGTGCTTAAAGTACTTTGGTAAGCTAGCTAGTTTGCTTTTGGAAAGCATAGGGTTTTTGCTCACATTTGGATCAAGCTTGACAATCAACAAGAGTTTTATGATAAAATAACATTAATTCAAGTGATCACAAGAAGAAATTGCCAAAGAATCATGCTTTCTATGTTATGGAAACCCAGTGTTATGATGTGTGTGTCTGTATGCTTTTTTGATTCCATGCATGTGCTAACCCATTTATCATGTATGTATGTATTATGTATTGTGCTATACTTGTTGTGTTTGTTGTCTTTTATGTCTTTGGATGTAGGTTACCAAAGAAGTTTGGAGGTTTATGTGTATCAATGTTTTAAACATTGAATAAGGCTACTAGGTGCTATTTGAGTTCTTCGCTGAGTACCTATGTACTCATGCCCTTTTTTGCCCATTTTAGGTAAAGAAGTGGAGGACTAAGGGGCTCAGGAACCTCTTCACAGGGTCTATGTACAGAGAGGTAAAACTCTGAGTTATGGCTTATAAGAAAGGAAGCATAAATAGGTTTATTAATCTGGATTGATGATTGTGTTTCTGTGTCATGTAGGCCTTGATGGCTGTGGTGGGTATTGTTGTTGCTAGAACAATCATGGTGTGGACTAGAACCAGAAGGGTCATGAATAATTTGTGGCCTGAATATCAAGTTAAAGTGAAAGTCGAAGTCTTAGTAAGTCTGGAGACAGGATGAACAAAAAGGAGTGTACCATGCATAACACCTTTTGAAACATCAAACTTTGGTGTTTTAGGCCATGTAGTCATTCTTGAAATTCTGGCTTATATATAGTTATATATGTAAAACAAGAGGACTATGCTAGAATAAATGTGTGCCTGTACATATTTTTGGGCCTAGGTGGGCCATAGGGCACTAAGAAAAAAAAACATGCATGGTTTGAATCCTATGATGTATGCATGTATGTATAAGCATTATTAAGTCTGATGAAACCCCAAAACATGTAGAACCTATTATTACATGCATACTTAGCCCCTAAGCAATCTTAAGTAAACCCACCTATTGGAAAAAATTAAGTAAATTCCATTAAAACTTCAGAGGCTTGATATTCCCAATAAGGTAAACTTTAAGTGAGGTTAAGAATCTTGGGAGTCAGAGTCCAAGTCCCCATTTGGAATCAACTGAGTAACTAAAATTTGCTAGTTGATAAGGATCTGATGAAATGTTTAGGGTAGGGGTGTGTTGGGCCATGACACTCAATCCTGTGGAGAGGATACTTATTATTTACAGTCATTGTATTGAGCTTTCTATAGTCAATTCATAACCTAAGCGTCCCATCTTTCTTTTTCACAAATAGGAACGGTGCTCCCCAAGGAAACACACTTGGCCTAATGAATCCTTTTTCAAGGAGTTCATCCAGTTGCATTTTCAGCTCATTCATTTTAGGAGTTGCCATCTTGTAAGGTGCAGCAAATATAGGGGTTGCTCCTAGAGCTAGTTTAATCTCAAATTCTATCTCCTGCATGGGAGGTAGACCTGGTAACTCAAAATGAAATACTGTCGGGAATTCTTTCACAGTAAGAATCTTGCCAGCTTAGTCTTAGATTCTTTGTCATTCAAGCCCATATACCCTTCTTCAAAAAGTATAGGTATGTAATCCATTACCTTTACTTGCCCAATATCATATTTTATAGAGTCCTTTAAGGAATGCTCTATTGAACTTGGTATTATCAACTTCCTATCTTGGCAATTTATAATAACATTATTTTCAGCTAACCAGTTCATGCCCAATATCATATCATAACTAATGGTTTCTAGAATCATCAGATTGGCCTTTAATTCCAACTCATTTAGCTTAATCACACAGTCTTTTACTATGTGATGTGAAAACATCATTTCATTTCTAATTGTTTTGATCATATACATTAGAGGTAGTGCTGTAACCTCTAAATTTAATTCTCTTACAAAATTAGCTGAAATAATAGATGTGGAAGCACCAGTATCATAAAGCATTGAAATGAACTTCAGAAAGGTAAAAGTTACCTTTTATTGCTTCTTTCCTCAGTTTGCGATGACTGATAGCTTCTTTTCGAAGGCTGGTTTCTCCCTTTTTCCTTGATCCTTCCATTTGATAAACCCTCCCAATTGGTGGTTTGGCTTTAGTTGGTGGAGCTTGACCTACCCATTTCTGTGTCTATTTGGGAGGCTGAGGTATTGCCACCCCATTCCTTTTCCTTGTTGGTTTCTTGACCATTGAGCCTTAAATTTACCCAGCACTTTCCTTTCCTCTTTCTTCACTAGGCAATCTCTAACCTAATGGTCTTCAAAGCCACATTTCAAACATCCTTCAGTGATCTGTAACATGGTTTAAAACCATGGTACTTTCCATAGATTTGGGATTGGGGTCCAAACCTTTGAGCTTCTCTGGCCTTTTTTTGTTCTCTGCCCATTTCAGCTTTTCCCAGCCTTTCTTTGGCCCTTTTCCCTCCACTCTGGTGTCCCATAGGAACCCCTTTAATGTTTCCTGCCATGGGATGTTGAAATTCCTGTTTCAATGTCAGAGCCCTTTGGACAGACAGCTTCACAATAGGCCTTAATGTGTAGCCATCAATATCTACCTCAACTCAGGCCTCAATCCCTTAATGAACGTCTTAGTGCTCAATTCTTCCTATCCATCATACTATGGGGCATACCAGAGGAGGCTACTGAATTTGTGCTTATATTCTCTGACTGACATATTCCCCTACTCCAATAAATCAAACTCTACTTGTTTTTTATCCTTGAGAGCTTCATTGACATACTATTGTTGATATACCTGAAGGAATTTAGCCTATCTCATGGGACCTCTCTCCTTTGTGGGTTTCTTTTCGTTTCTGCTCATAGATGCCCTTTGTACTGTCCTCCACCAAAGCTCTGCACTATTTTCCAATTTAAAGGTAGCTATTAGCACCTTTTGAGTGAATATGACTTCCATCCTCTCAAATACTTTCTCTATTGAATAAATCCAGAATTTAACCTATTTTGGATCACCACTACCCTTAAACACTGGGGGTTTGAGTGCTGGGAGGCCTTCTAGTTGGCCTTCTCTTAAACCTTCATTTCTTGATCTTTTTCTTGTTCTTTCAAGAGTCTTAACCTTTCTCTAAGAAGCCATCTCTCTTGAGCTTTTTGAGAATGGCTCCATTCTTCCAACATTAATGCCTAATTGCTCCCTATCTCTATTCTTAGTATTTCTCCTAATCTATGATCTTAGTCTTCTGCCCCTTGGATGTCTTCTGTCATCATCAGGCTTAGGCTCTTATTCTGCAAACCTACTTGTCTGTTATTCTCTCATTGGCTCCTTACCTGGCCTTCTCCTTATCCTTTCTTTTATTCCTATTCTTCATCAGCAATATTGCCTTTTGGTGCCTAGGCCTAGCCCTTAATAAGAGCTTGCATGCCAACTACAAGCTAAACAATAGTAGCTAGCATTATTTCCATCATATGCTTCATTCTATGCTAATTTTGTATACTGG
Source organism: Aquilaria sinensis (assembly GCA_005392925.1). Classification (NCBI taxonomy): domain Eukaryota; kingdom Viridiplantae; phylum Streptophyta; class Magnoliopsida; order Malvales; family Thymelaeaceae; genus Aquilaria; species Aquilaria sinensis. Next base: position 128,616 of record SMDT01000337.1, read on the forward strand.
GTTTAGGCTCTGTGGCCTTATTAGGAAGTCCTATTCTACTTTCTGCAACTTCCTCAATTTTAGGATGTTGATTAGGCAACTGATCAGCCCTCGTATTTAGCTGGTTCCTCATTCCTCTATTTCTGCCTCTTGCCATTTAGTCCTGCAAACATAACAACGATTGTGTATCACAGTGGGAACTTGCCTAACCTTAGGCTCTAATACCAATTCTGTCAGGGCCCAATTCACCCCCACCCTAAACCTTTTTAAAAGGTTGAAACTAACCAGTTGCTTTTATTCACTCGATTGATTTCAATTACTTAATTGATTTTCTTAGGGTGAATTAGACTCTAACTCCCAGGATTCTTAACCCCAACTTATGGTTTTCTTAGGTTTTTACTTAGTTCACCCAATTAATAGAATTTCTTTTGTGGGTGTATATGGGGTTTTCATACAGCTAGATAACTTGATTGAATGTTCTATGTCTTTTAAAGGTTCATTAAGGCCTACTTAATGCCAAACCATACACACACCTAAACATACATACATGTATAAACTTTAGTTTAACAGGTTACAAACCATGCATGCATTTTTCATACCATACTATACCATATGTAGTGCCTATGGCTTACTTAGCCAAAGCTACATACAAGGCCCAGGTTATGTTTTATTCTAAGCCAAGTCCCCCTTGCCTTTAATATATACAAATATGTACATGCCAAAATTTGCAAATGGGGACTATATGGCCTAAAACAAATATGCCAAAAGTTTGATGTACTGAGTGTTGTCATGCATGGTACACTTTTTAGTTTAAACTGTCTCTAGGTCAATTGTGACTTTGACCTCCAGTTTGACCTGACAACTAGGCCATAACTTTCTTATTATCCTCCTTGTCCTAGTCCATACCATAATGAAGCCAAAAACAACAATCCCCACTGCAGCCATTATAGCTTACAAACACAGAACACAATCATTAGTCCAGTTTGATGAACTTTCCACGCTTCCTTTTCATAAGCCGTAATCTCAGAGTAATACCTCTCTGTACATAGACCTTCCTAGAGGTTCCTTAGCCCTTCAATCCTCTACTTCTTTACTTGAAATGGGGAAAATAGGGCATGAGTACATAGGCACTCAATAAAGAACCTAATCCAGCATTTAGTGCCTACATAATCTTTAAGACATTGCTATACTTAAAAACCTCCAAGTTTCTTTAATAACTTGCATCCAAAGACGTAAAAGACACCAAAAACAACAAGTACCAAATAATACATAATACATATATAAGTAATAAAAAGGTTAGCACATGTATGGAAACAGAGAAGCACACAAACACACACACCACATACACATGGTTCCTTAACATAGCAAGCATGATTTCTTGGCAATTTCTTCTTTGATTAGGTTTAATTAACATAAAGCTTTAGGTTAATGGTCAAGTTTAGCCAAACTTGAGCAAAAACCCAATGCTTGTTAAAAGCAACCTAGCTAGCCTACCATAGTGTTTTAAGCATATATAGCTCACTATGTAGCCTCTACATTCCTTTTGGCGTAAGCCATCACTCAGGATGGCTTTTCCCTTTTAAAACATAGGAGAAAAAGTGTCATATAAGTCTTCACCTACATTTAAAGTGGCAGTAAGGAAGCTTGATTACACATCCCAGAACACAACATAAAACATGAACAACACCATTAGCTCATTTTGCATCAACATGGTTTGGTTTTGGCCTTGTCTTTGATCTTTCTTGGCTCCTTTCTTTCTTGCAACTCTATGGTGTTTAGGAAGCTTTTTGGCAAGGTAGAAGATGGTAAAAAATCAGGAAGAAGGGAGGAAGAGAGTAGCTCATGAAGATCGCCAAAGTTGGCATACTAACTTGGCTTTGGTTTTTAACTAGTTTGTATTTTTGCCTTGGTTTGCTTTTATTTTTGCCTTTGTTTCTTTTATTTTTTTCAGTGGAATTTTTTAGGCTTAGTACATGGTAATAGGTAGTAAATTGGTTAAGAACCTACTTGGAAATAACTAGGAATCTGCCTTTAAGGACTAGAGAACAAGCATGGCCGAATGACTTGATTACCAAGACTACTGACTGATTAAGTCTTCTTTTTGTTTTCCTTTTGTTTTGGTTCCTTGCAAGTCCTTAGCTAGACTTTATGAGCTCAAGAAGATGCCAATAAATAGCAAAGAAGTTGTATTAAATAGCCTTTGAAGACTATAAATGCAAAGGTGGCCAAATTGTTCAAGCCATTGTGGATATTTTGACTACTTTTGGTGAAATCTTCTCCCAAGTAGCTCAATGTATTCAAGTCTTTGTTTTGTCTTGATTGGATCTTCAAGTGGAACATTTTAAGCACCCACTTTTCCAATTTAGTTCGCCGCTTAATTCCTCAAACATTGCATTGAACATAAGCGCACTTTAGAGTGTATTTAAGGGCACTTTAGTGTTCTTTGAAGTGTCTCCATGGTTTCTTTATGTTTTCCACCTTCTCTTGGCCTGCATTATAGTCCACATTCTTATTTTAATGATGAGTATATAGTGCCTTTAAAGACATTAGGCTTTAGTGTCGGGTTTCGGGAGCCAAACAGCGCAGCGGAATTTAACCGAAACCCTCTAGGATCCAAGTGAAACGGGGTAAACCGGGTGTTCGAAAATTTCATACCTAATTTTTGGTTGAGATCTCTCACTCAACTGTAGAGTCAAATCACAAAACCTGAATAGTTGACGTGTTCAGGCTCTCTATGGTATCCACACGAGCCTCTCGGAATCACCATGCTTCCACCACGTCTCGGCAGATGCGTTTCTCTTGCGCTCGCAGTGCTAGCTTGCATCATCCAAGGAATTGCAAGAGAAGAGTGCGGCTGTCCTTTTGGGAGGCTAGGGCAAGGAGACCTGCGAATTACTCACTTAAAAGTTGTATTTATAGTGAGACTCAACTTCCAGGCCTAATGGGTTTCAAAACCCTAATCCAATTAGGATTTAATTTCGGGCTTAATAATGGCTCAACTCCTTGGCCCATTATTAATACGAAATTAAAGTGAAACCATAACCCAAATAATTAGCCCATGCACTCTAATGATCCAAATAGCTCTATGTGTGCGACCCAATAGGCTCTTACCACGTTGGCAATGATCATAAATCACATTTATGATCATAAGCAATGAGCGGTGTCTAGCAACACATCATTGCTACCCAAGTGACAAGATTGTCGATGATTCGACTAAACCTTTATGATCATCACCGATATATGCCATTGTCCCTTTGTCCAAGATATCAAGACTAAGCATGAGACATGGAATGTGTCACTCTCGTATAGCCCAATCTTTGGTTTCTTGATTACTGAGTAGACCAACTTAAACTGATGACATTGATATCGTATATCAACTCATCCGAGCATGGCCATGCATTTTTCTAAGTCTCACTCTATCAAGGGGCCTGAAGATATCACTCCCGTTACATAGGAGGGACAAATCCCATCTTGATCATACAAATCCCTCCGCATGATATGTGACATACCCAATGACCTCCTTCAAGTTCACTCAGTTACGAGCAACAAAGGAAAGTATCAAAGTATGTGACTCACATGTAGGGAACCTTGATGATCTTAGGTCGAAGGACTACATATACCATGATCACTATGAGAATCACTTATGACACTCATATAACGATCCATGTAGTGTTCTCATGGTGGGTCGGTCCAGTACACAAGTTCTCCAACTTGTACCCATATGTAGACTACATATCTCATATTAGTCTCCACATATGCTAGTCGTTATGTATTATTGCAACCCGCTCCACAATAATACTAGACTAGGGACGTTTAAGAATATCATTATTCTAGGGTTACAATTATGTTTATTACGTTACGCAGAAACAAAACAACAAACATAATTGCTGGATTAATGCCTTAATAAAATATCATGACTCAATGTGCAAAAAATACAATCATCTCATGATTGGCTTTTTGGGCACAACACTAACAATCTCCCACTTGCACTAAAGCCAATCATCCATGTATCTAATACCGATGGACCTAGAATGGCTATCATGCTTCTGCTGCGTAAGGGGCTTTGTCAGTGGATCAGCAATGTTGCTGTCTGTCGAAGTCCTGCATATCCTTACATCACCCCTCTCGATGATCTCCCTGATGAGATGATAGCGTCGGAGTATGTGTTTGGATCACTGGTGAGATCGAGGTTCCTTAGCCTGTGCAATTGCTCCATTGTTGTCACAATAGAGCTCTATCGGGTCGGCAATGCTTGGAACCACTCCAAGTTCAGTGATGAACTTCTTGATCCAAACTGCCTCCTTCGCAGCATCAGAGGCGGCAATGTACTCAGATTCTGTTGTAGAGTCAGCTACTGTCTCTTGCTTTGAACTCTTCCAGCTCACAGCACCACCACCAATACAAAACACATAACCAGATTGCGATCTAAAATCATCCTTATCGGATTGGAAGCTTGCATCGGTGTAACCCCTTACAACGAGCTCATCTTCACCTCCAAAGACCAAGAATGCATCCTTAGTCCTTCGTAAGTACTTAAGGATGTTCTTAACAGCTGTCCAGTGACTCTCACCGGGGTTCGATTGGTACCTACTCGTCATGCTCAAAGCATATGAGACATCGGGACGAGTACATATCATGGCATACATGATAGATCCAATTGCTGAGGCATATGGAATCTTACTCATGCGCTCTCTCTCCTAAGGTGTACTCGGACACTGAGATCTAGAAAGAGTGATACCATGTGACATGGGCAAGAATCCTTTCTTGGAATCTTGCATGCTAAACCTCTTTAGCACCTTGTCAATATATGTACTTTGACTTAGGCCAAGAAGCTTTCTAGATCTATCTCTATAGATCCTGATGCCTAACACATAGGCTGCTTCACCCAAGTCCTTCATAGAGAAACATTTCCCTAGCCAAGTCTTCACAGACTGTAGCTCAGGAATGTCATTCCCGATGAGTAGTATGTCATCTACATACAACACCAAGAAGACAATAGCGCTCCCACTAACCTTCTTGTAGACACAAGGTTCATCTTCATTTTTGATAAAACCAAACTCTTTGATTGCATCATCAAAATGAAGATTCCAACTTCGAGAAGCTTGCTTCAGTCCATAAATGGACCTTTGCAACTTTCACACTTTATTGGCATTCTCAGGAGTGACAAAACCCTCAGGTTGTGTCATGTACACATCCTCAAGTAGCTTTCCATTTAGGAATGCAGTTTTGACATCCATTTGCCATATCTCATAATCATAGTGTGCAGCAATAGCAAACAAAATTTGGATGGATTTAAGCATAGCAACTGGTGAAAAAGTTTCATCATAGTCAATACCATGAATTTGCTTGAAACCTTTTGCAACCAATCGTCCCTTAAAGGTAATCACATTACCATCCATGTCAGTTTTCTTCTTGAAAACCCATTTGCACCCTATGGGTTTTACCCCTTCAGGTGGGTCAACCAAAGTCCATACTTGGTTTTCATACATGGATTCCATCTCGGATTTCATGGCCACTAGCCACTTCTCAGAGTCAGGCCCTGACATAGCTTGTTGGTAGGTTGTGGGCTCATCCTGATCCATGAGCATCACATCACCAGTGTGAGTCATGAGAAATCCATATCTCTCAGGCTCACGCCGAATCCTACCAGACCTACGTGGGCTCTGTGCTACAGGAACAGACTCTTGAACCACAACATCTTGTGGTGTCTGTTCAGGTTCCATTTCAGGTTCGATGTCTCCTTGTTGTTCTTGAATTTCTTCAAGTTCTACTTTCCTCCCACTAGTTCCTTTAGAGATAAACTCTTTCTCTAAAAAGACACCAGTTCGAGCAACAAACACTTTTTGCTCAGAAGGATTGTAGAAATAGTAACCCTTTGTTTCTTTGGGATACCCAACAAAAAGGCATTTTTGAGATTTGGGCCCTAGTTTGTCAGAGGATTGACATTTCACATAAGCATCACAGCCCCAAATCTTCATAAAAGACAAATTGGGACGCCTCCCACTCCATATCTCATATGGTGTCTTTTGAACCGATTTAGATGGAACTCGGTTTAGTGTAAAAGCGGCTGTCTCTAGAACATGTCCCCAAAAGGAGTTTGGAAGGTCAGCTTGACTCATCATAGAGCGAACCATGTCTAACAGAGTTCGATTTCTCCTTTCAGATACACCATTCCATTGAGGTGTACCTGGTGGAGTGAGTTGTGATACTATACCACACTCCTTCAGATAGTCAAGGAATTCTCGATCCAAGTACTCTCCACCTCGATCTGATCGAAGCACTTTGATACTCTTCCCGAGTTGATTCTCTACTTCATTCTTGAATTCTTTGAACTTTTCAAAGGATTCTGACTTGTGTCTCATAAGATACACATAGCCATATCTGCTGAAGTCATCAGTGAAAGTAATGAAGTATTGGAAACCTCCTCTAGCTTGTGTAGACATAGGGCCACATACATCACTATGTATGAGTCCTAGTAAGTCATTAGCCCTTTCACTTTGCCCTGTGAATGGGGCTTTGGTCATCTTGCCCAACAAACATGACTCACATGTCTCATATGATTCAAAATCAAATGAGTCCAAGAGTCCATCCTTATGGAGCTTGGATATGCGGGTCTTATTTATATGGCCCAAGCGACAGTGCCAGAGATAGGTCGGGTTTGAATCATTTAATCTGACCTTCTTGGTATTCACATTATAGATTGGATCTTCGAGGTCTAGAACATACAACCCATTGCTAAGTTGAGCACTACCATAAAAGATTTCATTCAAATAAATAGAACAACATTTGTCCTTTATTATAAATGAAAAACCTTTCTTGTCCAAACAAGAAACAGAAATCAAATTTCTACTAATAGTAGGCACAAAGTAGCAGTTGTCTAATTCTAAAACTAATCCACTAGGTAAAGTGAGAACATAAGTCCCTACGGCTAAGGCAGCAACCCTTGCTCCATTTCCAACACGTAGGTCCACTTCACCTCGGGCCAATCTTCTACTTCTACTTAGATCCTGCACATTTGCACAAATGTGAGATCCACATCCAGTATCCAATACCCAAGATGAGGAAGTAGAAAAGTTAGCCTCTATAACAAAAATACCTGAAGTGGAAGTCTTACTTCCCTTTTCCTTAGCAAGTTCTTCAAGATAGAGCTTGCAGTTGCGCTTCCAGTGTCCAGGTTGCTTACAATGGAAGCACTCCCCTTCCTTTGCCACACCACCCTTTGGTTTCAGTGCAGCTGAAGAAGAATTAGCATTGGACTTTCCATTAGCTTTATCCTTCTTCTTGTTGGCTTTTCCTTTTCCCTTGCCCTTTTGAACCATCAAAATGGGCTTAGCCTTCTTAAGGTTTTGCTCAGCAGTTCTCAACATGTTGAGCAATTCAGGGAGGGACTTGTCAAGGTCGTTCATGTTATAGTTCATGACGAACTGACTATTGGAGCAGCATTTCAGGACTTCAATGAATTACAAGCTCTACATGCTTTTGAAGCCAAACCTCTCTTGCCTGAGGATGTATCCTCTTGGATCGGCATTTTTGAGATCTTCCATATTCAACATCAAGGATGAGGCAGGCAACGATTACAAGAGCACATGAATGTGTTTTGAAGCAATGGTTATCTACAACATCTTGAGCACATGTAAGAGGACTTCTCAAATCTTGCACTGAAACAATGCCTTAGAGGTCTCAAACCTCTCATGCCTAGCTTGCTCTTGGAAAAGCATTTTGAGATGTTCGATCAATATCGATAAGCCATGTTCTCTGTTGCTTCTGAAGGATTATCTAATAAATGAGGCATGCCAAGATCTATATTTGACCATTCTCATGTTGCTTCAATGGAAAGCTCAGATTTTACTCAGGTATTCTAGTGGTTATCAAGATCCATATTTGATCACAATGCAGTTGTGAGTCAGCTTTGGCTTTTCTCTCAAGTTACAGCTATTTAGGTAGGCAACTCCTTGCCAATTGCATCTTATGCAACTCTTGGATAGTTGGGTGAACAACACTTGTCCAAGCTCATCTCATGAACTTAAGCCCAACTCTATGCCTCTAAGTCCCTAATCCTATTAGGATGACTTAGTTAAGTCGAACCCAAAGTTAGCAGTTTGGATATCACTATTATCCCATCGCGCCTTACCAAGATGAACATAGGTGCTTTGCTTTGGCAAACCCACCTAATGTTGATCAAAGTCTTGACGAGTGCCAACATTTGGAAGGCATCACATTTAATGACTTAATATTTGTTTGAGGGATTTTTTTTTCTTTTGATCTCACCAATTTGTTATCTCCGGTTGTCTTATACATGCATCACATACAAATATAAAACATGCATCTCATGCTTACAAGAAAATAAATGTGACATGGTTATAGCCCAAACTATGCGATATTTTCAAGCCAATGAGAATATCATAAAAGCCTAAGAAAAGAAAAGAGTCTTCACAAGCTCCTTCTCTTCCTTTCTTGGTTCTTTTGTTGTCACCTCCTTTTTGTTGTCACCTCCTTGGATGGACATACCACCTTGGATGATCCCATAATGCACCATTACATCAATAATAGAAACCTCGAGTTACATTCGAGGGGAGTAAGGTGAGAAGAGAATGTACAATGAGAGTGATAAGAAAAGGCACGACTCGCAGGCCATATTTACAAGTACAACCAATCAAGGGCTATAACCATGCACCATGCTTCAAACACCAATTAGCATATCATGTCAAATCTCATTCAACAAAGATGCATGCCAATTTTCGCGTGTTGATTAACCAGTTTTTATTTATGTGGCGCTTCGCATACGGCGGTCCCGCTGGCCTGTCAGTGGGCGGTGGTTCCGCTGACCGGTCAGCGGACGAGGTCAAGGGGAGCCGCCCTTGCGGGGGGCGTGGGGGGCAGCGCCCCCCTGCGCAAAAAATTTTCTTACAATTGCTTAGCCCGAAATCTTGTATTTTGAGAAAGTAGGCACCCGAGACTCCTCCATTCGAGCCACCAAAAATACCTTACTTTCGGTGCCCGAACAGGCCGAATCCGAACAAAGCTAGGGTTTTTGCAACTATTGCAAGAATCCTAATCCATATAGGTATCTCATACCATTCAATTTGAGATTAATCTCATTAACCAATTTGTGTCGTTTCTTCATATATCTCATATGTTCATTACGAATTCCAGTTTCATGCATCTTGAATCAATCTAATTAATCATGGCCGAAAAGCAACCGAACACATAGCATCATGCGATTCAACACTCAATCCCGATTTAGGGTTTCACCAGTAGCTCTGATACCACTGATGGGTTTCGGGAGCCAAACAGTGCAGTGGAATTTAACCGAAACCCTCTAGGATCCAAGTGAAACGGGGTAAACCGGGTGTTCAAAAATTTTCATACCTAATTTTCGGTTGAGATCTCTCACTCAACTGTAGAGTTGAATCACAAAACCTGAACAGTTGACGTGTTCAAGGCTCTCTATGGTATCCACACGAGCCTCTCGGGATCACCACGCTTCCACCACGTCCCGACAGATGCGTTTCTCTTGCGCTCGCAGTGCTAGCTTGCGTCCTCCAAGGAATTGCAAGAGAAGAGTGTGGCTGTCCTTTTTGGAGGCTAGGGCAAGGAGACCTGCGAATTTCTCACTTAAAAGTTGTATTTATAGTGAGACTCAACTTCCAGGCCTAATGGGTTTCAAAGCCCTAATCCAATTAGGATTTAATTTCGGGCTTAATAATGGCTCAACTCTTGGGCCCATTATTAATACGAAATTAAAGTGAAACCATAACCCAAATAATTAGCCCATGCACTCTAATGATCCAAATAGCTCTATGTGTGCGACCCAATAGGCTCTTGCCATGTTGGCAATGATCATAAATCACATTTATGATCATAAGCAATGAGCGGTGTCTAGCAACACATCATTGCTACCCAAGTGACAAGATTGTCGGTGAATCGACTAAACCTTTATGATCATCACCGATATATGCCATTGTCCCTTTGTCCAAGATATCAAGACTAAGCACGAGACATGGAATGTGTCACTCTCGTATAGCCCAATCTTTGGTTTCTTGATTACTGAGTAGACCAACTTAAACTGATGACATTGATATCGTATATCAACTCATCCGAGCATGGCCATGCATTTTCTAAGTCTCACTCTATCAAGGGGCCCGAAGATATCACTCCCGTTACATAGGAGGGACAAATCCCATCTTGATCATACAAATCCCTCCGCATGATATGTGACATACCCAATGACCTCCTTCAAGTTCACTCAGTTACGAGCAACAAAGGAAAGTATCAAAGTATGTGACTCACATGTAGGGAACCTTGATGATCTTAGGTCGAAGGACTACATATACCATGATCACTATGAGAATCACTTATGACACTCATATAACGATCCATGAAGTGTTCTCATGGTGGGTCGGTCCAGTACACAAGTTCTCCAACTTGTACCCATATGTAGACTACATATCTCATATTAGTCTCCACATATGCTAGTCATAATGTATTATTGCAACCCACTCCACAATAATACTAGACTAGGGACGTTTAAGAATATCATTATTCTAGGGTTACAATTATGTTTATTACGTTACGCAGAAACAAAAGAACAAACAAAATTGCTGGATTAATGCCTAAATAAAATATCATGACTCAATGTGCAAAAATACAATCATCTCATGATTGGCTTTTTGGGCACAACACTAACATTTAGAGTCTTCAGAAGCACATAATTGCACACAAAGGTGCACTTAAAAGTGTTCTTGTGCACTCTAGTCTGTCTTTGTCATGAATCCATCACATTTTTTAGTTCATGTGGCTACCGTCATTGGTATCCTAACCTTAGACAATGAGCTCAGATAATGTCCCTTAGTGTTTTGGGCTTTAGCGTTCTCAGATTCACACAAGTGCACACTAGAGTGTGCTTAAAAGTCACATTTTGTGTCAGTCTTGGAACACTTTGTTTCTTTGGCTTCTTGACCAAATTTGCCATCAAAGTTAAGCCCCCTTCCTAGAAATGGGGTTTTGGGCTTAAGCCTAGCCTTAGTTGGCTCACAACCATACCACTTTTCATTGGATTCCTCTGAGCATACTTAGAGTAGCTTTAGGACATTCTCATAGGAGGTTTGTTTGTACTTGTGACTTGCATTGTACATTGTTCATATATCCATACAATGTACATAATGTGTACATTTCATTACAGCCAATGGCCTATGCAAATCACAGGCATGATGTTATTAATGGCAATATTTGGGGGTTTTGCTTCGTTTACATACATCAGCACCTTTATTACCTAGATTTTTCATGTGTGATAGTAAAGAGGCCCTTATTCATGGATACAATTGAAGTATGGACACTTTTAAAATATGCAGGAATTGTGGCCAAATAGGACATTTTAGGGTGCAATGTCAATATGATGTATCTATGCAATCATAACGTTTCTGTTGTACTGAGTCTGTTTGTCACAGAGTGGGGTCCCAGTGTCTCAGATTACTTAACGTGCAGGCTTTTAGGGACTGTGATCCTATTTAGTTACTATTGGCTAACTATTACTTGTCGATAAATTAAAACAAGTTATGTATAACTAGTTACTTAGCCTACCCTGTAGGAAGATTTACGTGCATTTGTTCTGACACTGCAACTTAAATAAATAAAATAAGTAAAGAAAATATCACTCGAGAACTTCATTTAAAACATATTTAAAATGTGCCAAGACAATAAAACACTTGTACTTTAACTTCTAGTAATAGTTTTGTGCACACACATAAGCTCTAGCGTGCACCCAAAAGGAACTTAATGGTTTTACACCATAATATGTCCTAATAGAGGCAATGTCTTAGTACATAGGGTACCATATATATAAGGCAAAACACTACTAAGATCATCTACTTGAGCACCCACCTTTGAGCTATCAAGCTCCAAGTACAAAGCCCTCACTTGTCCTTGTGCAACTCTTAGCCTTTAGACTGGAAAGGCACAATCATTTAGTTAGTACAAAAATTAGCTTATGAGTAGCTTAAAGACACAAGGTTCCAAGTATAATAAGTACCTACAAAATAAAGGAACTTAGCCCACAACTATCTACCTAGTTGTTGGGCCTGAGGTTAGTACCTGTACATATAAGCTTAAGGAATTGAGTACGTTATTGTACTCAGTAAAGGGTCCCTCGATACTTGTAAAGAAACTCAAGCAACCATGTACATATGAAAAAAAACAACCAAGCATCCAACAATCAACCAGAAATAAGAAAATAATAATAAATGCAAAGCATGACTGAATGATATGTAACATACAACACTTGGGACTTTTTACACCCTAAGGTGTCTTAGAGTTATCATGAGCTCAAATGGCAAAGGTACCTGAGACACCAGCCCATGTATCCCAAATCTTTTACCTCCCTTAAGTTCCACTTACGGGTCCTAGAGTAGGTTGTCACCTACTCCCATCACTTACCTGTCTTTCCCTTGCTTAATGTGTGGGGTAATCGACTTACTGGCTTGACTTTGCCAATAGGTTCTAATCTAGTGACCTAGGTTCGACGACCCAACATTTAGGTCATTAGAGAAATTGAACCTTACTTAGCCCCCTCTTGGCACCTTAATCCTTCCTTAAGGAACCTTTAATTATCCACCAAACTTATCTCTCTTAAACCACACACTTAATTACCCTACTTAATTTATGCTTCAAGATATTTTAGAAGTGAATTAGGAACTTAATTTGAGCATAATATAACCTTGGGATTGCATAGGAAATGCTTAAACATCTTTTTAGGAGACCAACAAAGTAACTCGGGAAAACTTTAGGTTGATGTGGTTGCACCCCTTTTATTGATGCTATTGCATCTTACTGTTTCCCCAACCGTTGAAAAGGATGTTGTTTTACCTCCATTTATTGATGCTATTGAATCTCACTTTTTCCCCATGTGAGGGAACCTCTTACTTACCCTAACATAGGGTGTTCCAAGGATCTTAGGATAATCAGGATTTAGTAATCCTACTCTTAGTTGCAAATGGCTAAGCTAATACTTGGATTGTTTAAAACTTTATAATAGTTGATTATCTTATGACATGAATCCATGCATGCTTAACTTCGACAGTTGGAGAGAAATAATAAATAAATAAATAAAAAATTTTCAAAATACTTTCCATGGCATTCATTAAACACTTGAAACACATATCGAAGTTATATAAATATATTTATTTAAACTTCCAAGCATTAGCTTATGTACACATAACACAAACTTATGTACGTCCGTAAGCAACCACAACGTATATACAGACATATACACTAAATAAGTCCATGAACACTTGTCAAACTAGAAGCATTTCCTTGGTACCTAAGTACCCAATATGTACAAAGTCTGAGACTATCAAAATAACTCCCACCTGAGCATAGAAGTTCCAGAAATGAGTGGTCCTACTTCTCCTTGTGCACTTTGCCTGTATCTGTCAAGGCTATTTTAAATACTTAGTTAGTACATTAATATTACTAACCAATAACTTAGAATCATTAAAGATTCATGTACTTTAAATACTTGAACCAAAACCTTGCTTAACAACCCTTCAGTGGGTGTTAGGCTTCACACTAGTATCTGCACAATGTGACACTTAAAGGAATGACAATTATTAATTTTCAGTAAGGAATTAAATACCTGCAAAATAAACTGTAGGACCCAGTATATATAATATATATGCACATCTTAATGTGAGCTCAAAATGTTATGAGGTTTTGACTATTGGCCACTAGTACGGATTCTATGGCGAGGAACCCATCCTCAACCTAGTCCTTCTTACAAGAGCTTAATTCTTGCCTTAGCAAGCCTGGCTTGCCATTACTTACCCTTGCTCACACTGTACTGGAGTTCTTGGTGGCTCATTCTTACTAAGCTTGGTAGCTTATCTAGGGTACTCTTAAGCGTCAAAGCCCACCTTAAATATTTAGTACCCTGCACACTTACTTAAGGGCTATTTAATTACTTAGTCCTTAAGCCACTTCTTGTCCATCTCTTACTCTCTTAATTAATGCATTGTAAAAATACATAATGCATCAATTTTAATTTGAACTTAAAATCCCTTACCTAGAATAATTAATGCAAGCAAGCACCAACTTCAATGTCCTTATGGTCTCGGTTTTTGTATTCTTTTTTATACCCTTTATAGTAGCTTGAGTATTTCTCTTTTAATTAATCATCTAACTACATAAATAAATAATAATTAGGAAAATCCTACAACAACCCTTATGGTTTAAGTGGCTAGGAATAACCTTCTCATTGGATTACAATTAACTGACCGTTAACTCAACAAATACATAACAAGAAAAAAAGGTTTCTTGGTCCTCTTTGATTTCTTATTTGTTAGCTTAACAAAAACAAACAAGTAAATAACAAAAAGGCCATTTGTTCAATTTTATGGCTTCTTCCCAGCCAATCAACCAAAGAAAATAAAATAAAATAAATATTTCCTTCACCTCCCCAACTTCAACCGTACCTTTAGGTTTCTAAAAATTATTTGCTGGATTCAAGCTTCCATGCGTAATTCTCTTAAGAAACAAGCTTGGAACCAATTTAATCAACAATAATAGCCCCTCCACCAACAAAATAAACTAGGAAATTAAGGAAAAATAATTAATTGCTTGCTTACCAAAAATGAGCTCAAAACTTAGCTCTTTACACAAGAAATCGAACTTTTCTTCCAAAATTTCCTTGAATTTGTGATTAATTTTGTGGATTGGAACTTGGATGGTGCTGTTATGGAGGTACGAAGGAGAGGGAAGGAAGCTTTCAGGTGGTGGCAGGAGATGGATGAAGAAGACAATAATTAAATAAAAGAATTAAGTCAACATTAGCATGCCACGTATTTGTCACGTAGCTGGTCCCTTCTTTATATTAAGTAGCACGTTGGGGACTTCTCTATAACTAAAAGAAAACCTTAGGACCAAAACCGGCATTATTCTGCGTCTGAATCCTCCTTACCTTAATTACATACTCAGTCCTCCATTTTGACAAACGTGCAATTTAGTCCTAATGCTTCTAAGAGTTGCACATAAACCATTTACAGAAAATTTAGTCAATTTGCAATTTCACAAGGGTAGAGTAGTAATCACAAAAGAACTGTGATACTTTAAATTCAATATTTTTCCATCATCTACCCAACTGTGAAATAAAAATAGATCACTATATGAAATGACTAAAATGCCCTTCTTGGTCCGGTTTTCTTAAATGACCAATTTTGTCCTTTTTAAGCTACTATACTTTATTAAACTGAAAATTTGCTTGCATTAAATATTCTAAGTATATTAAATTACTAAAATAACTGACGTTATCTTAGTAATTATGGTTCAAATTTTTTTAGAGCCATTACACGCCAACTGCTGGAAATGATGCTGTTGCACCACCAATTGAGGTGCGATAGCATCACACCTGATGCTTCATCTGCCCAAAGGCTTTTTATGCCCATTTTTGTCTTCTAATCTCATTTTCTTGCAATCCCTCTACAACTTAGCTCAAGTCTCACTTTTAATTCTTAAATTATGTAAGAAATGCATCAATTTAACTTAATTTAACTTAACCCCTTACCTCAAATTCAAACCAAAGCAAGATTGAAGAAAACAAAGCCCACTTGAGCTCAACTTGTTTCTCTTGAGTTCCAAGTCCAAATCCAAGTAAAATAGGCACCACAAGCACTAAATTAAGACCATCACTAATTATATTTCAAGCTTCGAACCAATTTAAACCCATGGAAAAACTCACCTTAGTGTTTGAAGCCAAAACTTGCAAGAGACAACACAAATGCACCCGAACTACCAAAAATAAGCTAGAGCTTTGATATATATATATGCTTTGGGACTTTCAATTTTGCATGAATTTTGTAGAATTTTGAAGAAATGGTGAAGATTAGCTTTGGAGGAAAGGGAAGAATGAAAATGGGTAGGGAAGAAGATGATGAATGGTTATTTTGTTTGTTCTAAAAGATCAACACTTACTCCCACTTACCTTTGACTTAAATTTTCCTCGACAAGCCAAATTTTATTTTTTGTTTTTTTCTTTCTTTCGCATCCCCACTAGCCGGCTATGCCTTGGCCCTAAAGGAGAAAAATTGTCTCCTTGCCCCTAGCTTTTCATTTTTATGCCACAAGTGGCACAAAAGCCCTAATTCCTTAGTTAGTGCATTTTAGTCCTTTAACTTCCATTTTTGGTTTCAATGGTTAAAGTAAATTATGGTCTTAACTTACTTGGTCAAAAATACTTACATGACCTTAATTTCAATGAAATTATGGCCATGCCACTCACTTGGGTCAAAATTACCATTTTGCCCTTTTTACCATTTGGTGCCATTTACACTTAGGAACTTAATACAACCTTATTTAGCTTGCTTTTCTTGCTTAATCAGAAACTACTTTAAGGCATTTAAATAAAAAAACTTTAATTAAACATACTTACCAAGTCAAAACAAGGTATTGACTAGGAGAGTCATCACACTGTTGATAAAAAAAATGTGACATTGAAGAATAGGTTGTGACAGCTACTATTTGTACTTCTGATGAGGAAAGACTTGTTGAACAAATCCTTTGTCCGGGGCTTTAGACTGATCAAATTACTTAAGAGCTTTAATATGATCTTGTTACTACCTTTGCTTTGTATATGCATTATCTATTTTTAGAAAAACATCCAAGTGAAGATGAGTTATAAAGGGCTCAAGAAGAAGGTCCACTAGACATACCTCATTTGTCTTGAGATTGAACTAAATAGAAAGTGATGCTTGCTATTATAGTCTTTCCTTGAATCTCCACTTAAAAGAATAAAGCTTATCTATATTCAAGAAAGTGAAAATTCAGGAAAATAGGATATAGAAAAACCTGACACTCATCATCATGAGCATCATTCTCTTGGAATCAACAGGCCCAGGCACAATATTAAATTGCATATTCGACCTGATTGTTCAAATTTTGGTTAGGTTTGGGAAAAGTTTCACCTAAATTCATTAGCAATGAAATGTACTTGACCTTTGGAGGATGCTTCCTTAGTCTTAACTTTGGGTCTCCCACATAAGACAACAAAGTCACTGTCTACATGTCTTTGTCAATTCACTTATGTTGGTGCTAATTTGTTCTATGCAACCTTAGCAACAACTGATGCTTCTATTGGTTTTAGAATTGATGCCTGAGCCACTCTCACTAAGAATGGGTTTTGGGGTTTAATCCAAATCAAACCGACCAATTAACAATGAGGATTATAAGTTTGAATTATCATGGGTTGGGTTGCCCCGTAATAATTCACCATTATGTTAGTTAGTAAAGAATAAATCACCAACTTTTTTATTGCTGATGGAGACCAAGCTAGATGGTGGTGTAGCCTTGGCAAAACTATTTTGTTTAGGCTTTCCTAATTCTATCTCTATCAATGCTGTAGGGTGTAATGGCAGTTTATGGTTAAGATGGGTTCAGAATATCACTTGCTCAATTTTGCAAGTTGATGCTCATCTAATCTTGTCAATTGCAATTAATGAAAAGGGTAATTGGAACTGTCTATAGCCATTCAAAGCTATAATTTTGGGATGCAACATGGGATAATATTTTGATAATCCTTCGTAGTTACTCTAGCCCTTTATTACTTATTGGAGACTTTAACCAGTTTTTATCATCTCTTGTAAAAATAGGCCGCAATGCTCACATATGCCTAGGATTTGAATATCTACATCACTCATTGAGGAGCTAAGGTTGTTTACATTACCTTGTGTTAGTCCAGTATTCACTTGGCCTAATTTACAAAAAGAAAAAGAAATTGTCTATGAAATTTTGAACAAGGGTTTTTGTTGTGAATCTTGGTTACAGATGGCTCATAATGCGAAGCTCTTGAATATGGCAATCCAAATATTAGATCATGCCATACTTTTTTTCGATACCTATCCTCCAATGGCATTCTATCATAGGCCTAAAAAATTTAAAGTATTCTAGATTAGATACTCAAAAAGTAAGGTAATTATTAAATCCATTTGGTCCACTCTTGTCAAGGGTTTTAAGATATTCCAAGTTGCTTCTATGTGTGCTCAAATGGTTCCAATGTTCAGAGAATGGAATAAAAATTCCATCGGGAACATTCAGCATAAGATTGAAACTATTAAGCACTACATTACTCAAGATTAAAGTGTTAACAATTTGGTAATTGATGACCTACACAAGTAGCATATTGTTTTACTGGCTATCAAAGAATATTTGAGGGCACAAAAATCAAGAAAAAAAGGTTGGCTTTGGCGGATAGAAATACCAACTTCTTTTATCTTGCTATAAGGATAAACAGGTTTAGTCTTGAATCTCATCTCTTATGGTATCTGAAAATCAACATATTTACTCTAAAGAAGATATTTGGACTTTTCTAGAATTTTCTTTCTTCAATCTATATGTAGGAGAGCCTATTCAACATGAATCTACTTAGTAAGACATTTGCTCAGCCATAAACAGTGTTCTTTCTGATTAGCAACAAAATTTTCTATTAATTCCATTCACAAAGGATGAAATTAAGAAGGCTATTTTGAGAAATGCAGTTTAAAGGCTCTAGGACTAGATGGATCCCCCTTATAGTTTTCAAAAAGTTTTGGAACATTATGGGTGATGCGGTCACTGAAATTGCTCCATCCTTCCTAAATAATGCCTTTTTGCTTAAGGAGTTAAGCCAAACTATCATCACCTTAATTCTTAAAGAAATGGAGGTCCAGATAGTGGATGATCTTCACCCGATCAGCCTCTACAACACATTGTATGAGGTGATCGCTAAACTGTTGGTAACTAGACTGAAATCTGTTTTGCCCTCCCTTGTCTCTGAGTATCATAATGCCTTTGTTCTAGGAAGAAAAATACATGATAACATTATTATTGCTCATGAAATTCTACAAGCTATTAAAAATACAAACATAGCTAGTGGCCTTAAGGGTTATAAATTTTTGCTTAAGCTAGACATTCACAAAGCATATGATAAACTCTAATTGTCATTCTTGGACAAAGTTTTAAGAGTCATGAGGTTTGCAAAGAAATGGATTCATTTGATTATGCAATGTGTTATAGGGTTTCGAGAGCCAAACAAACACAGCGGAATATAATCGAAACCCTCTAGGATCCAAGCAAAATAGGGTAAACCGGGTGATTGAAATTTTTATACCTAATTTGGATGAGATCTTTCACCTAACTGTTCAGTCAAATCACAAAACTTGAATAGTTGACGTGTTCAAGCTCACTACGGTGCCTACACGAGCCTCTCGGCATCACCACCAGTAAATGCATTTCTTTTGTGCCCACAGTGCTAGCTTGTGTCCTCCAAGGAATGGCAAGAGAAAAGTGCAGCTGGTTTTCAGAACTCTTCTGATTTCGTCCTTTTTGGGAGGCTAGGGCAAGAGCTCGAATTTCTCACTATATGATGTATTTATAATGAGACTTAACTTCCAAGCCTAATGGGTTTCAAAGCCCTAATCCAATTAGATTTAATTTTAGGCTTAATAATGGCTCAACTTTTTGGCCAATTATTAATACGAAATTATCATGAAACTATAACAAAAATAAATTAGCCCATGCACTGAAATAATCCAATTGGCTCTATGTGTGCGACCCAATAGGCTCCTATTACATTGGCAATAATCATAAATCACATTTATGATCATAAACAATGAGCGGTGTCTAGCAACACATCATTGCTACCTAAGTGACAAGATTGTTGGTGCTTCGACCAAACCTTTATGATCATTATCTATATATGCCATTGTCCTTTTGTCCAAGACATCAAGACTAAGCACGAGATATGGAATGTGTCACTCTCGTATAGCCCAATCTTTGGTTTCTTAATTTCTGAGTAGATAAACTTAAACTGATGACATTGGTATTGTATATTAAGTCATCTGAGCTTGGCCATGCATTTTCTAAGTCTTACTCTATCAAGAGGACCGAAGATATTACTCTCATTATATAGGAGGGACAAATCCCATCTTGATCATACAAAACCCTTTACATGATATGTGACATACCTAATGTTCACCTTCATGTTCACTTAGCTACGAGCAATCAAAAGGAAATATCAAAGTATGTGACTCACATGTAAGGAACCTTGTCAAAGGACTACATACATATGATCACTATGAGAATCACTTATGACACTCATATAATGATCCATGTAGCGTTCTCATGGTGGGTCAGTCGAGTACATAAGTTCTCCAACTTATACCCATATGTAGACTAGATATCTCATATTAGTCTCCACATATGCTAGTCTTTACGTATTATTGCAACCCCCTCCATAATAATACTAGACCATAAACATTTAAGAATATCATTATTCTAGGGTTATAATTATGTTTATTGCATTATGCAGAAATAAAACAATAAAAATAATTACTGGATTAATGTCTCAATAAAATATCATGACTCAATGTCCAAAATACAATCATCTCATGATTGGCTTTTGAGTACAACACTAACATGTGTGACAGCATTTTCATATTCTGTACTCATCAATGGCTGCATTATAAAATGATTCTCTCTTTCAGCTACTATTCAACAAGGGGATCCACTTTCACTATATCTTTTTATCCTATATGCTGAGGCATTGCCTAGCTATTTGATGAAGTTGCAATTAGTTGGATCTCTTCCTGGTCTCCGGGCTAGTAGGAATGATCCTTCAATTAATCATCTTTTCTTTGTAGATGACTACTTAATTTTTTTAGACCAACTAAGGATGTAGTATAGATATTGCAATACACGTTACATCTTTACTCATTGGCTTCTGGCAAGAAATTAAGTTTTGAAAATCAGAGTGGATGTTTAGCTATAATGTCTCGTAAGCTCTTTAAATGTAGTTTACACAAATCCTTCCATTCCAAATCAATAATGGTATTCTCAACTATCTTAGAGTTCCTTTTTCATAAGATATGTCAAAAACATCTTCCTACCTATTTTTTGTGAATAAAATAAATATCCTAATTGGAGAATTGGAAATGATAGTTATTAAATAATGCTATCTTATATGCTTTAATCCAGTCCATTGTGACTTATATGCATGTTTACATCATGCCGCTGTTTAAGGTCCCAATAACCTTATCATATTCACTTTCAAATAGCTATATTTGATTTGGCATGGCCTATGGCTGAGCTTTGCTAAAAAATCATCATTGGGAAATTAGCAATGGTAAATTTATATGCGTTTGGAAAGACAATTAGATTCTAGTTTTGTCTCCTGATCAATTAAGTGATTCTAATACAATGTCTAGTATGCATCCTCACCTAAGGGTCTCTGATCTTTCATTTGACACTCATATTGGTTGGAATACTTTGCTTTTATACCACCTTTTTCTCTCTTTTTGTTGTCCAAAATTTTTTGTCTCTTCCTTTCCCATTTGCTGAGAGAGGTGATAATGATATCCGATAGGGTGATCATTCCTCTTGGAAATATTCTACTAAGTGAGGATATTTTTCAGAAATCATTAAAAAAATATGCTCATCTATTTCACTCAACAACCAGTCTGTGATTTATCTATATGACCCTGCTTTTCATAGACTTATAAGAAGGATATGAGGTTTTAATATTCAATAAAAGTTTAAAGCATTTCTCTGGAAGTGCTTGATTAATGCTCTCCTTACGGTTGGCAATCTTTCCCGACATGGAGGCATTATGAGCTCTGATGGTGCAAAATGCTCTGATTTTAATGAATTAGAACTTTATTTATTTTAGGAATGTCCGGATCATCTAAAGTGTTAGGATCTTTTTTGTGTCAATATATTATCCCAAGGTTTCAGTTCCATGGAGGAGTGGTTGTTTAATCTTTTACCTTCCCAACACAAATGGTAGCCTGGTTGGATTTCATTCCTAGTCTCCACCCTCTGGTCTGTATGGTTGGGAAAAAATGAGTGTGTTATACAAAACACATCTTTCCATGCTCAAATAATCATAGCCAGAAGGGATGATCTTTTTTAGTAGCTTGCTGTAACTAGAGGCTAGCTATCATGTTATGCTAGGCTTACTCCTAACCCTCCTCATTCTTACTACTAGTCCTAGGGAGCAAAAAAACTTCTCACCCCTTTCATCACTCTTAAAATCTTTGTTTTTGATGGCGCTTGGCAAAGATCTTTAGGCGTTAGTGTTGTCGCTTAGTTATGAATGGGATCTAGTGACCCATTGAGCATTCAGGAAAGACATTGTTGGAAGTAGTGTTCTTCTACCCTTGAAGCTAAACTTGTTGTAATATCTGAGCAGTTCAAGCCACTATTAGACACTCAATCTTTCATGTTACTATGTTAATTGACTACTTACATATTCTGGCTGCTTTTTGAGGTGATAAATGTTCTATGCCGCATTTGGTAAATTTGGCTCACCAAATTGCCTCGAACATGAAGAGGTTTGATGGTAGCTCAATGGTTGTAGTGCCTAAATAGTGTGCTTCTCCAGCACATGACTTGGCTTCATCTTTTTTTCCTTGACCCGTAACTACTTGTTTTGATTTTGAGTAACAAAAACATAAACAATTATCTGTGAATTAAATGCACTTTCTTCATCCCTCCCTTTTTCATACGTAAAATCAATTCAAATAATCAACCTAAAAATTTATATAAGTAAATACTAATCTATATGAAATTTAATATATTTATTTTACAGTGGTAAAAATATATACCATAAAATAGTACATGCTGTTATATGAAATGAAAAAAAAATAGAATTAAGTAAACAATTTAACCTACACAAAAGACAAATACAAAGTGCCAACTAACATAATAAAAGTGTCTACTGCAAGTAATAAAAGTGTTACAAAAAAGTTAAACTGTCTACCGAAGATGGTCAAAGTGCTACCCTAAAATAGTACACATGTCCACTAAAGATAGTAAAAGTGTCTACTAAAAATAGTAAAGAGTTTGCTGCAAAACATTTCATGTGTTTACTAAAGAGTGTCTCCTGTAAAATAATACATGCATCTATTATTAAAACACACAGTGTCTACTAGAAAGTAGAATAAGTGTCTACTATAAACAATAGATGTGCCTATTATTTTTTAAATTAACAAAGTACAACTTTTTTACCATTAACTTCTTGCTAGCCAAAATGATCTCTCTCAACTCTTTTTACCATTAACTTCTTGCTAGCCAAAATGATCTCTTTCTCTTCCTCACAAAACAAAAAAAAAAGTCTTATCTCCCATTGACTCTCCTTTTTCCCCATTTTCAAGACTTATTTTCTTTTGAGTTCTACAAAATTTCAATCCCTTACTCTTTCAGGTTTCTTACAACTCTTCATAATAAGACTTGCTAGTTTTTGTTTCTTATTGTTTCTTTGCCATTCCAAAGGATCAAATCTCGGGCCCTCAGCCTCAGGCTTGATTTTGAACACCGACTTAAAGATTGAATAAAGAAAGGATGACAATTGCGTGGGTTGGATTAGGTTTAGATCAAGTTATTCAAGTTTGGGTCTAGCCAGGGTTAGCATGAATTCGGCTCCAGGTTGGGTTATTTGGGTTCAAGTTGATTTTGGGTTCGAGTTAAGTGGGCGCGGGTTTCTTTGGCAGCTTCACTATAGGTTGGGTCAATTTCAGTCTGGGGTAACTTCAAGTCAGGTTTCAGGCCAAATTCTGATCAAACTTTGCATTCGCTCAGGTTACTGGTGTATAAGAAAAAATGATTGAATCGATTCATTTTTTTTTCAATTTTTGTTAAAATTTAAATCAAAGAATTTGATTTTTGTGTAATTTAATTTAAGTTAATTTTATGTTTTGGTATATTTAATCAAAATTTTCATAAAAAATTTATTCATTATAGTTTAGTACATATTCAGATAATTTAACATTGTTGATAATACTTAATAGTTTTTGAAGATTTATATTCTTTAACTCTCACTGTACAGACCATTTAGATTCTTACTTAGCTATCACCCAAACATGCACTACTATAATTTTGCTATGCTTATGTTCCGATGAATTTTATTTGAAATTATTATGAAATGCAACTCAAGTTCACTATTATGACTAAACTGTAAAATTTAAAAAATTTGGGTGAAATTTTGACGATTTCAAAAAGTTTAGGGACCCATATTGTAATTATTACGGGTGACTGAAATGAAATTTTTTAAAATTTAGGTACCTATTGCACTATACTTAAAATTTTAGGGATGAATGTTTTAATTTTGACAATTGCCTATCACAATCATTAAACTTACTAAATATAAATGTTACTTGTTTTGGGACAGTTCAAATATTGGACTTACTGAATATAAAAGCTTGTTTCCCAAACATAGAACGTATAAAATATAGAAGTCCTAAAAAAATGAAAATTACTAAATATAGAAATCTCCTTCTAAAATATGAAAATCACTAAACATGAAAATCCAAAAAATGTAGCTATTAAATATGAAAATCTCCTCTTCAAATATGAGACTTACTAACTATGGAAATCCTAAAAAATAGAAATTACTAATTATAGAAGTCACATTCCCCAAATATGGGACGTACTGAATGTGAAAGTTTAAAAAAGCAGTTACTAAATATGAAAACCTCTATATTTAAAACTTACTAAATATGAAAGATAATGAAAGACGAAAGTTAAGGTTTAGGGTGAAGGTTAAAATCATGTCTTGTCAAATTTAGCCACAAAGTTATCTCGAATTTAGGTCAGGTCAGTTTCTGGTTTGAGTCATTTTAGGTTTGGGTCATTTCGAGTTTGGGTTATTTGGCTTCGAGTTTTTCGGTCGGTTTCAAGTGGGGTTCAAGTTGTTAACTTTCTTATTAAATTAGGTTAGGTCAATTTTGAGTTTATGTAGATTAAGTCAAATTATCAGGTCGGGTCAAATTTTGTTATCCTTGTCAAATTTTATTATCCCTAAAATAAAGTAGCCCCGATAGTTTTGTGGAAGGATAGAAATTCAACATTTTATTGTTAGGCTCTCCGCCAAAGCCCAGTGGAGCAAGCTGGCCTACACAAACCGCGCGCATGGGGGGAGAAGAACCGGAAAACACATTTTTGCACTTAAGTAACCACTTAAATCCCAAAATGGTCTGCGTCCAACTGCAAATATATGCATTGTAGAATTCCTATTTTTTATATTATTGCTAATATTCTAATATAAAATACTACATCTACATGTTGGATTTTTATTTTATTCTACTATTAAATGATTTTTTTATATATATAACGACTTAACGGGCTCATGAGATACATGAAAGAAGAGATAATCACGTTTTCACAGCTTCTCAACTGACAGACTAAATTTCTTTAATTGAAATATTGTTTAACAACTCACTGGACCTTCATATTTTGCAATCGCCTCTTACTCCGTTAATGTAGTCATCTTGATTTTGTTACATACGGAAATTTGAGTGAATTCTATGGGCTCCGTGGAATATGGATGGCGCCAGAATTGCTGTCCAACGCTTGCAACCTTATCGCAGGTCTTAAGATCATTCCTTTACCTCCATTTCAATACGGGTACAGGTTCATCATCCCCGTTTCATACATAGTGTTAAACAACACGGCATATTGCGGTATACTATATGGTATACCGTTTACCGAAGGCACATAGTATGCAATACAAATATTTTTACGTTTTGTTATTTTACTGTGCGGTATATCAGTATTTTACGGTATACCATATACCGCTTATTTTTTGTATGCATTTTACCAAAAATCTATAGTATACTGCAAATAACTTGTGGTATGTACCGTAGTATTTTAACTTTTGCGGCTATTTTTTTCATTTTACATAAAAAATGTCATAAATATATAAAACACTAACATATAAATAATACACATATCATAAAATAAATATTTACTTTTATTTTTTTGTTACTTTTCTTAATTAGTATAAAAATTTAATGAATGGTAGTAGCTTGAAAGTTCCTGTGATGTTGAACAATATCCCTCAATTAGACTTCTGGTGCATGCTACCCCAACTGAATAATTTCTATCATATGTATTTTATTTATATTAGACAAATTATGATGAGAAAAATTAGAATACATATAAAATGTGTGAAAATAAATTATTAATCAAATTATTTCGTCTTAAAATAATATTCTAACATTTATTTTTTTGTGAAAATGGTAACGGTATGTGGTGTGGTATACCTTAAAAATTTGTGATGCGGTATACCTAAAGGTAACGGTATTTAATACCTTGGTTTCATATATGTCAATCAAGTGAGGTTGCTTGAGACATAGCCGAGCAAGTTAGCCCAGTTTTGGAAATCGATATGGCAGAGCTAGGGGTTTAAAAAAGAAAAAATCCTTCCCTCCTCAAACCTAGCTACTTAAACCCTAATATGATCCAATTCATAAAGTCATGGGGAGAGTATGAGTTTAACTTATGCTACCCGACCATACTCGCACCCCTCTTAAATTAATATATTTATATTCAAAATATGATTTTATTTCAAAACTAAAACTATAATTTAACATAAACTATCTTATATTGCTTTAGTTTAAAATTTTTTAAGTACTAATTAATTGTAAATATATACATTCTTTTAAAAATATATGTAAATATATTAATGAGAAGTCTAAAAAAATTAAACATATGTGTTAAAGTGGGTTAGTGTATAGAACCCGCCTACCCACAAGGCTAGTGCTACCTAAACCCGATTAGGTATACTCAGCCCCAAATCCGACCCACTGATATCCCTAGGCAGAGCATCGGCTGTATAGGTGGCTTTATATTCAATTCTGAACAATCCTCAACCTTGCAGATCCTCTTCTCCCAAGATTCTATCTTCATTTACAAAATAGGGAGGGAAATGTGGGTGCAATTCTGCTAGGAAAAAGTCTTTCAAATCTACAAAAATTGTGGATGCATTGGCCATTCTAGTGCTCACTATCCTACAACTTATCTCCAAGGCTTTTTGGGCTTTTCGAAATCATCTATAATAGATGTAACTATCAAATTTGGATAATATTTGGCATGTCTATTCTGCTCCTTTGTTATCCAATGAACTCCAGGCTTTCGGACCATTGGACGAAAGCATGGTTTATTATAACTGCAACCACCCACTAAGTTTTTATGATTTTTTAAACTTTTGAAGCCAAAAAATTATATATTAATAATTTTTTTATTTTTATAATAAACATTGCAAAAGTATTTGTTAAAATTCTTAAAGTATAGGATTCTAATAAATATAAAACTTGATCTAATACAAAGTTTAAATGAATTGATCTTAAGTTTTGACGGTTTCAGTCCTTAAAGTTTAATTTCTTCTCCGTTATATCTCTTTGTATTAGATCAAGTAAAATTCTTCAAAAATTTGATAAAAGAGTTTTACTTGAACTTGCTACCAATTTTTTTTCATACAGGTCTTATTATTACAAAACTTGCTATATACAAATGTACAAATAAAAGAAAATTACAAAAACACCCCAATGGTTTGGACTAACCTACATTTTGCCTCTTTACTTTAAAAAACCTACACTTTACTTCGCACTTCCTTTACAGTATCTAACAAAAACTTCTAAAACCTTAATTTAAACTCACTAGAAGAGAAAATGGCTAAAGTAATTGAATTGTGTGACTGAAATCAGTCACAACAAAAGTTAGTCGCATCTCAATCACAAATTTCAGTTGCAACATTTCAGTAACTTCTTAGTCGTATATTTCCAAAAACTTTTTTAGTCACATTCAGTCATATGTATTAAAATATTACCCTTTTTAGTCACTTAATCAATTTCAAATTTTCAAAAAATTGACTTTCAATCGAATCTCGGTCACATTAAAAGCATCAGTCGCAAATTCAGTCATATTTTCCAATATTTACAATGCCCCTTCCTTCTTCATCATTTTCCTTTCTTCTCCAGTTCTTCCTTTCTCTGTTCTATGTCTATGCTTCTTCTTCTCAAATTGCTCCTTTTGTTTAAGCTAAAGCCTTGTTGTTTTCACATGATATCATTGGTGGCTTTAGTTATCAATCAGTGTAGAGGTAATTAGTATTTGTATTTTAGATTTTTTAAAATAATGTGTTATTTATAGTTGTATGTATATATAATGCATATGTATATAGATAAACTGTAGAATGTTTGTCAATGACTCTTGATATGTTGAGAAATACTAGGAATATATGGTAACTGCAACAATCTGTAGTTAATGTATGTACATAATATGCTTATATTTGAGAATCATTGATTGTCCGAGTTGGATAGTTCACAAGTGAAAAAACCTATACCATACTTTTATATTTGTGATTTATCTTAATCATGGATAAATTCCAATTGCATGAAACCTCGTTCCTTAAAAGCCGAATTTGAGATTTTTGTCTCAAGTCAAAGTTGCATTTTGAGGAACTAAGATGATATTGATGTAAGCATGGAAGGCACAATCAAAGATGGCAATGGCCCATTGAAGATAACAAGTGGACCTATGACAAGGAAGAAGGCTAAAGAGCTCATTAGTGCACATCAAGCATTTCAAGCTACTTCATGAAGGATGGACTTGGATTTTCACAAGGAGCTGCTAGAACCCTCAAGGAATCATATGAAGAGGATGGCCAAGCTTGGTGCTCAATTCTAGAGTCCCTAGATAAATCAAACAGCAAGGAACACCAAGGGCACCCCTCAGGTGCTCCTTTGGAGCCCCCTTGATATGTTCAAGGGCTATTTTCTTCCACTAGCTAAATGTCTGAGCCTTGAAGTTACAAGACCTCTTTTCAAGATCTAATAAAAGGTCTCAAGCTAATGGAACTCAATTATTCAATCTAAAAGTTAAAGATACAAGAAAAACCCTAAAGAGCCCTTAAGTACACCCGAGAAGACCATTTTGGGGTTTTTAGGGCCAAACTTGTATTTGTACTGTATTTTATTTAATTTACTATTTATGTAAATTATTTAGGACATTATTAAGGCCTTGTAAGTGATTTAAATCACATGGGATAAAGGGCATATGCTGTATACAAAAAACATGTGCAAAATATGTGTTTGAGTCCTAGTTTGACTAGGTTTTCTTAACTCTTTTGAACTTAGGTTTCTAGCTGAATCTTGGCTTAGTTTAACCTAGTTTTGGCCTATAAAAAAAACATATTTTCTAGTTTTACACCACATCTTTTTACATGAATAATATTACTATTTCGAGAGGAAATTCTCTTTGGTTTTTTGAAGACTACCCTAGTACATAAGTTAATTTGTGTTCTTTGGTTTTTTTATACTTTTTGTTTCTAATCATCTGTTGATTAGGGGGTAGGGGTTTCAAATCCAATCTCTTTGATGTGTTTGTGGGGCTTCCTAGCATCTTGTACATGTTTCACAGTCATTATACCATTGGGGTTCGCATTAATTGGTATCAGAGCCAAAAGTTTCATCCAAAGGACATATCTTTGTGTTCTTGTTTCTCTTTGCTTCTCTTTCCATTTCTCTAGTTTTTATTTTATTTTAATTCTATTTTTTAATTCCTTTTCTTCCTGTTTTAGGTCTGTCCTCTTTTTTTCTAGCCTTTTTTCTAATCAAATCAACAAAAACAACAAAAAAGAGTCAACTAGTTTTTTCAGTTTTCATTCAGTTGTTTCCTTTTTGTTTCTTATCCTTTCTTTTCATGTCCAGCCTTATTAATCTTACTTGTTTTGTTTTTTGTTTTCCAGCATCCTAAAGTCAAGAAAACATCAAAGAAAGAAGGAACCAAAATTAGGTTGTTTCGATATCAAAATTTTGCTTTCAAATTGTGCAAATTTCAATAGTTTCTTGTCTTGGATGAAAAGAAAACTAACTTTGTCTCTTTAGCAGCAATGAGCTTCAAGAAGAAAAATGTTCTAGAAATAAGCAACAAAAGAAAAGTGCTTTTAAAAAAAACAAAAGAAAGAAGGAAGGAAAAATGTTTCTAAGGAAGAATTGCAAAGAGGCTTGCACAAGTGATTGATTTTTGAGCCTACAAACCCCAAACCCTTTTAAGCCGAAAAGCTTTCTTTATGGTTCTTGAGATCATTTATTGCAAAGGCTTCTTAGAGTCTTTTAAAATTTTTTTAGTCCACCTTTATTTTGGAGTCAAAATTTTTTTTCAATGGATTCAAGTTTTTCTTGTGTGCTTTGAGGAAAGTTTTCTTAGAATTTTTAGGACTCTTTTGATAGCAATATTCTCACTAACAAATTGAATTTTTGAAGGCTCTTATTTTGGAGTGAAACATGTGAGGTGAGTGTGTAAGAATCTTTGTTTTCAGGAGTCATGTAAGGATAGGGCACTAGGAGGATTAAAGTGAGGCCCAATAATGAGCCTACCATGAGAAAACTTCAAGAAACCCTCAATAGAGTCATGGGAAGGATTGAGGACATGGACTTGACGCTACCAAAGAGACCAAACCCCATCTTGCAACCAAGGAAAGGTGCATGGAGAGATGAACCTGAGGAGAAAAGAAGGAGTTTGGCATAACAACGGCTTCTAAAGAGAGGGGAGCTAAGGGAGGACAACAATCTAAACTCCATCAAGCTTACCATTCCATCCTTCTAAAGGAGGATTGATCCTGAAGCATATTGGGAATGAAAGAAAAATATTGAGATGGTATTTGATTTCCATCATTATTTTAAGGAAAAGAAGGTTAAATTGGCTACCATTGAGTTCACTAACTATGCTTTTGTATGGTGGAATCAAGTTGCTACTACTAGGAAAAGGAATGAAAAGGATCCCATAAATACATGGAGAGCTCTTAAAGCCTTGATGAGGAGGAGGTTTGTTCCTAGCTACTACTATAGAGATTAACATCTCAAACTTCAAAGGCTAATGTAAGGCCAAAGGAGTATGGAGGACTACCATAGAGAGCTACAGATGACCCTGACCTGAGCCAACATCATTGAGGATGAGGAGACCACCATTGCTAAATTCATTAATGGTCTCAACCATGAGATGGCCAACAAAGTGGAGATGATGCCTTATGTCAATATGGAGGACTTGCTTTACCATTCCATTAAGGTTGAAAGGATCATCAAGAGAGGAAAAGCATGCAAAATGTCTCGTGGCAGAAGCTCCATATGGAGAGGAACATGGAGCAAGGATGCAAGAGAAGCACCAAAGCCAAAAGTGGAGGCCGGTTAAGCGCATAATTCAACGGTCAAAGTTGTTGACTTTTTGGCAACTTTGACTGCTAATTACTTCTATATCCTCCCTTTTTATCTTAGTTTTTCTTATTTTCATTGGCTTTCTACAAGTTGGATGGTGTTGTGGACATAGAAGTTTGGAGTAGGATTAAGCGAGACGGAGTTTGGCCAAGCGAAGTGGTTGAAGATGAAAGGAGAAATCGAACTCTGTTAGACATGGTTCGCTCCATGATGAGTCAAGTTGACCTTCCAAACTCCTTTTGGGGACATGCTCTAGAGACAGCCACTTTAACACTAAACCGAGTTCCATCTAAATCGGTTCAAAAGACACCATATAAGATATGGAGTGGGAGGCATCCCAATTTGTTTTTTATGAAGATTTGGGGCTGTGACGCTTATGTGAAATGTCAATCCTCTGACAAACTAGGGCCCAAATCTCAAAAATGCCTTTTTGTTGGGTATCCCAAAAAAACAAAGGGTTACTATTTCTACAATCCTTCTGAGCAAAAAGTGTTTGTTGCTCGAGCTGGTGTCTTTTTGGAGAAAGAGTTTATCTCTAAAGGAACTAGTGGGAGGAAAGTAGAACTTGAAGAAATTCAAGAACAACAAGGAGACATCGAACTTGAAATGGAACCTGAACAGACGCCACAAGATGTTGTGGTTCAAGAGTCTGTTCCTGTAGCACAGAGCCCACGTAGGACTGGTAGGATTTGGCGTGAGCCCGAGAGATATGGATATCTCGTGACTCACACCGGTGATGTGATGCTCATGGATCAGGATGAGCCCACAACCTACCAACAAGCTATGTCGGGGCCTGACTCTGAGAAATGGCTAGTGGCCATGAAATCCGAGATGGAATCCATCTATGAAAACCAAGTATGGACTTTGGTTGACCCACTTGAAGGGGTAAAACCCATAGGGTGCAAATGGGTTTTCAAGAAGAAAACTGACATGGATGGTAATGTGATTACCTTTAAGGGACGATTGGTCGCAAAAGGTTTCAAGCAAATTCATGTATTGACTATGATGAAACTTTTTCACCAGTTGCTATACTTAAATCCATCTGAATTTTGTTTGCTATTGCTGCACACTATGATTGTGAGATATGGCAAATGGATGTCAAAACTGCATTCCTAAATGGAAAGCTACTTGAGGATGTGTACATGACACAACCTGAGGGTTTTGTCACTCCTGAGAATGCCAATAAAGTGTGCAAATTGCAAAGGTCCATTTATGGACTGAAGCAAGCTTCTCGAAGTTGGAATCTTCATTTTGATGATGCAATAAAAAAGTTTGGTTTTATCAAAAATGAAGATGAACCTTGTGTCTACAAGAAGGTTAGTGGGAGCGCTATTGTCTTCTTGGTGTTGTATGTAGATGACATACTACTCATCAGGAATGACATTCCTGAGCTACAGTCTGTGAAGACTTGGCTAGGGAAATGTTTCTCTATGAAGGACTTGGGTGAAGCAGCCTATGTGTTAGGCATCAGGATCTATAGAGATAGATCTAGAAATCTTCTTGGCCTAAGTCAAAGTACATATATTGACAAGGTGCTAAAGAGGTTTAGCATGCAAGATTCCAAGAAAGGATTCTTGCCCATGTCACATGGTATCACTCTTTCTAGATCTCAGTGTCCGAGTACAACCGAGGAGAGAGAGCGCATGAGTAAGATTCCATATGCCTCAGCAATTGGATCTATCATGTATGCCATGATATGTACTCATCCCGATGTCTCATATGCTTTGAGCATGACGAGTAGGTACCAATCGAACCCCGGTGAGAGTCACTGGACAGCTGTTAAGAACATCCTTAAGTACTTACGAAGGACTAAGGATGCATTCTTGGTCTTTGGAGGTGAAGATGAGCTCGTTGTAAGGGGTTACACCGATGCAAGCTTCCAATCTGATAAGGATGATTTTAGATCACAATCTGGTTATGTGTTTTGTATTGGTGGTGGTGCTGTGAGCTGGAAGAGTTCAAAGCAAGAGACAGTAGTTGACTCTACAACAGAATCTGAGTACATTGCCGCCTCTGATGCTGCGAAGGAGGCAGTTTGGATCAAGAAGTTCATCACTGAACTTGGAGTGGTTCCAAGCATTGCCGACCCGATAGAGCTCTATTGTGACAACAATGGAGCAATCGCACAAGCTAAGGAACCTCGATCTCACCAGCGATCCAAACACATACTCCGACGCTATCATCTCATCAGGGAGATCATCGAGAGGGGTGATGTAAGGATATGCAGGACTTCGACAGACAGCAACATTGCTGATCCACTGACAAAGCCCCTTACGCAGCAGAAGCATGATAGCCATTCTAGGTCCATCGGTATTAGATACATGGATGATTGGCTTTTAGTGCAAGTGGGAGATTGTTAGTGTTGTGCCCAAAAAGCCAATCATGAGATGATTGTATTTTTTGCACATTGAGTCATGATATTTTATTGAGGCATTAATCCAGCAATTATGTTTGTTGTTTTGTTTCTGCGTAACGTAATAAACATAATTGTAACCCTAGAATAATGATATTCTTAAACGTCCCTAGTCTAGTATTATTGTGGAGCGGGTTGCAATAATACATAACGACTAGCATATGTGGAGACTAATATGAGATATGTAGTCTACATATGGGTACAAGTTGGAGAACTTGTGTACTGGACCGACCCACCATGAGAACACTACATGGATCGTTATATGAGTGTCATAAGTGATTCTCATAGTGATCATGGTATATGTAGTCCTTCGACCTAAGATCATCAAGGTTCCCTACATGTGAGTCACATACTTTGATACTTTCCTTTGTTGCTCGTAACTGAGTGAACTTGAAGGAGGTCATTGGGTATGTCACATATCATGCGGAGGGATTTGTATGATCAAGATGGGATTTGTCCCTCCTATGTAACGGGAGTGATATCTTCGGGCCCCTTGATAGAGTGAGACTTAGAAAATGCATGGCCATGCTCCGATGAGTTGATATACGATATCAATGTCATCAGTTTAAGTTGGTCTACTCGGTAATCAAGAAACCAAAGATTGGGCTATACGAGAGTGACACATTCCATGTCTCGTGCTTAGTCTTGATATCTTGGACAAAGGGACAATGGCATATATCGGTGATGATCATAAAGGTTTAGTCGATTCACCGACAATCTTGTCACTTGGGTAGCAATGATGTGTTGCTAGACACCGCTCATTGCTTATGATCATAAATGTGATTTATGATCATTGCCAACATGGCAAGACCCTATTGGGTCGCACACATAGAGCTATTCGGATCATTAGAGGGCATGGGCTAATTATTTGGGTTATGGTTTCACTTTAATTTCGTATTAATAATGGGCCAAGGAGTTGAGATATTATTAAGCCCGAAATTAAATCCTAATTGGATTAGGGCTTTGAAACCCATTAGGCCTGGAAGTTGAGTCTCACTATAAATACAACTTTTAAGTGAGAAATTCGTAGGTCTCCTTGCCCTAGCCTCCCAAAAGGACAGCCACACTCTTCTCTTGCAATTCCTTGGAGAACGCAAGCTAGCACTGCGAATGCAAGAGAAACGCATTTGCCGGGATGTGGTGGAAGCGTGGTGATCCCGAGAGGCTCGTGTGGATACCATAGAGAGCCTGAACACGTCAACTTTTCAGGTTTTGTGATTCGACTCTACAGTTGAGTGAGAGATCTCAATCGAAAATTAGGTATGAAATTTTTGAAACCCGGTTTACCCCGTTTCACTTGGGATCCTGGAGGGTTTCGGTTAAATTCCGCTACGTTGTTTGGCTCTTGAAACCCAACAGTAAGCTCAGCCTTGGTGCATGAGGAATAGAATGGACAACAATGGCCAATTTATTATGTTAGTAGAGTCCTGTATGGTGCCGAAGTAGGTTATCAGATCTTGCAAAAAGCAATTATCCTATGGTACTAGCAGGACGAAGACTTGAGCCATATTTCCAAGGGCAAACCTTCATTATTTGAAGTAATCTCTCGTTGCACAATATCTTGAAGATGGTAGGTCACTAAGATAACTATCCAAATGGCATATTCAACTTAGAGCATATGACTTAGTGTACAAACCTAGGAAAATGACTAAGGCACAACTTTTGGCTAATTTTATAACTGAGCTACCTAGTAGTGCTAAAGGAGATGTATATACTTTGGAAAAAGAAGAACCAAAGTGGCCTCTCATCATAGACAAAGCATCCAGTGCCAACCATCAGGGTGCCAGAATAATTTTTCAAGGTCCTCAATTAATGGAGACGTAGTGGTCTATCTTCATAAACAGAGCATCTAGTGCTGACCCGTTAAGGTGCTGGTATAATTGTATGAGGTCCTCAAGACGTTGACGTTGATCAACTTCAAATTTTAGATGACGAAGAATGTTATTGAATATAAAGTTTTGATCTTACAACTTGAGTTAGTAAAAAATGTTGGCATCCAATCTTTCTGAGCTTACTGTGACTCTCAACTACTAGTTCAGCAAATAAAGGGAAGTATAAGTTTAAGGAGCCAAGACTTAGAAAATATTTTGATCTTGTAATAAATTTTATGGAAAAACTCAAATGAATTCAAGTGGAAAAAGTATCTCAAAGAGAAAATGCCAAAGCTGACATATTGGCAAAATCCCCCAAATATGCAAAGGTAAGAGAAGTACCTATTATTAATAGTTTACTTGTTATACATATTAGAAAAGGGTGGAAGGCTTCGTTAAGAGATTACTTGGTCAATGGAAGCATGCCTAAAGACCCTCGAGAGGCTATCAAAGTCAAGCAAAGAGGCAGAAGGTACTTCTTGATGGGTGAAGAATTATACAGGCATTCTAACCCCTTGTAAAAGAGCATTGGGGAAGATGTCAAACAAGTTCTAAAAGAGGTCCATGAAGGAATATGTATATTCCATATTGGCACAGACACCTTAGACAGAGTTGTACTTTGACAAGGATATTTCTGGCTCAATCAAGACACATAAAAGTTGATTAAGTGTTGCGACATGTGCCAAAGACATTCCCTCTCGTAGAAAGAGCCATTTGAAGTCTTGATGTTGGCAAATTATCCTTTCCCATTTAATATATGGGGAATCAATCTAGTTGGACCTTTCCTCAAGGCCCCTACAAGGGTAAAATGTTGTTTGATGCAATAGACTACTTTATAAAGTAGATAAAGGCCGAAACACTCACAATTATAACTGCTAAAGAAGTTCAAAAATCTATTTGGAAAAATATTGTTTGCAGGTTTGGGTGCCTAATAGGAGTATGCATTATTCGACCAAAATTGAAAAAATTGAGAAATCAAATCATTTCAATTATTCACTTTGGTTTATTTGGTTTTTCAGTTCGGTTTTGGTTAAAACTGAAATTCTTAACAATGGTTTTGGTTTGGTTTCATTTGTGGGAGTTGGTAAATTAAAAAAAAATGGCATAAAAGGTGTGACACATAAATGGTTGGAAAAAGATAAAATGACACAATTTAAAAAAAAATAGTAGGTATACAAATGGCAAAAAAAATTAGTTATTTCTGTTTAATCAAAACCGAACCATACAATTTCAGTTTCAGTTTTCTTAATTGATTCGGTTAATTCGATTGATACTAGTCAAAAACAAAAAACTAACTAAACCAACCAATTTGGTTCGGTCAAAACTGAATTGACTAAATTCCAAAAACTAACTAAACCAACCAATTCGGTTCAGTCAAAACTGAATTGATTGAATTCCAAGCCTTAGTGCCCAAGGGTATTGGTGTAAACAATGGAACACAATTCATTGACAAGGGGTTCTAGGAATTCATGAACGACCTTGTAATCAAAATCTACGTTGCCTTACTGGCATGCCCTTAAAGCAATGGATAGGGCGAAGTGTCAAACCAAATTCTCAAAAATAGTCTAAAGAGAAGATTAGTGGAAGCTAAAGGAAAATGGTAGGGAGAATTGCAAAATGTATTATGGAGTTATCACACAACATCAAGGAAGGCCCAAAAGAAACTCCATTCTTTCTCAAAAGAAAGGCTTTCTAGCAGCCCTATCAGCCAACCAAAAGGTTAAGCATAAGGGGATAAAAGCTAAGGACCTCATCCTCTGGAAAGCTGAAGTCAAAGCTCAAAAGCCCACACACAGCTTATTTCAAGAAAATTGGGATAGGCCATAACTCGTAAAAAATGGGTAAGACTAGAAGTGTACAAACTGTAAGATAGCTTTGGAAATGACTTGAAAAACACTTGGTATTCATATAACTTGAAGAAATACTGTGCCTAGAAAGCTGAAGTAACTAACTGAAGTGCCTATAAAATATGCGTATTCTTATATGCATGTACAAAAGAAGTATCGGCATCAAGCGGTTGATGTACTGACTATTGTATGAATAAAATTCAATATTTTTCAATAGAAGTATGAATTTGATATTTTGAAAATATTTAGCTTGAATTTTTTAGCTAAGGCTTCAATCCAGATGAAGGGGGGACAATGACCAACCCCCTCCCATAATCCAAATAAAGTCCTAAAAAAGTGGCTTTGGAGAGAAGTTGAATATCAACTTATAAAAATTCAAGCTCGGATCATAGAGCTTATTAAAATGACCTTGGTAAATCTTACTTGGAAATCCAAACTAATTGCGCACAAAGACGAGATCTTTCTACTATTTGAATAGAATGAGTGGTTAAGTATAAATCTAAAACACCTGAAGTAGTTGATAAATGCTAAGTAAAAATATTTAGATAAATAATGTCTAAAGAAAAGACTTTATTAATGTGAAGCAAATTGAGGAACTACAAGGAGAAAAAAGAGTAAAAGTAAGGAAATATCCTAAGGTTACTAAGTTTTAGTCTTTTCTTCTTCTTCCTCTTCTCCTTTTTCATCCTCATCGTTAACATCCTCTTTCTCCTGGGACACTCATTCAAGATTCCCAAAGTACTAGTCCCTTAACTAGGAAGAGGAGACATCTTCAGGCCTCCTGAAATCATTAAGGAAGGAAAGCTCGAGCTTTGGACGCTTCTCTAAAATCTGGTATCTTGCCAAGTAAAAGCCATCTTGGAGGTCGGAGATGGCTATGTTCTTGACATTCTCCATCTCTTTAGCTAACTCCTTATTCTCATTCTTTAACTTTTTGTTGCACTTGTTGGCTTTTCGAAGACTTTCAGCCAAGTCCTTATTTTCTTGACTAGCTTCTCGACCCGGGCCTTAAGATATTTGTTGCTAGCATCAGCCATGCCCCAAACTAAGCATAAAAGAGTAAATTTTTGGCCAAGGTCTTTAATTTTGGACACTGCATCATTGGTAAAGGATTTTACCTCCTTAGTAACACATTTCATGAAGAGGAAAAGTTCCTTATCAACTAGCTTCTTCATCTAGCCAGACTTGAGGGTGACCTCGGCTAAAGCACTCATGACTTTTGCCAAATTTTCCTTGGTCTGGGAGTGGATACAAGTCTGTTTTAATGCCCAATCATGGAAAAACCCCATGATGGTAGGTAATTGCAAGGAATTGAGCTCATTCAAAAGTAATTGAGGTTGTAAAAAGTCAAGAAGATAAAAGATTACCTAGGTTGAATCCTTCGTCAAAGTAGATGCCATAATCTTCTTGTTGGGAAAGAACTTTGCCAACATATTGGAGGTGGCGTTGGTGGTGATCCCCAAGTAATGTTTAGGATTCATTACCTAGGCATCTTCACTAATGAAGCCGATGTGCTCTGTGAATTCCTTATTCAGAAATGTTGGTCTTGAGCCATGACACTGTATAGTTTTAAGGTCTCCTTTGGGCGATCATGGTAAAGTTCATTCATAGGGTCAATCCGCAAATAGTCATCTATTAATTTCATAATATCAAACAAAAAGAAACTAAAAGATGGAAAGTTTGGGACCAAACTTGAGGAACCTTGACAACAGAAAAAGTTAAGGCCTCAAAACCTGAAACTTATTGGATTTTGACCAAGTCTGATGGGGTAGCCTTTCCCTTTCCCTTATTCTTCTTCTTCTTCTTCTCATTATCAAAGGCTTCAGAGGAAGCCAACTCTTTATTCATGGCAAAGGGGAGATAGTGTCACACCCTACACAGGCCCCAGCCCATGCACTCTCAGTACCATTCACCATCATCTAACTAAAAAGTTGCCAAACTAGTGAGATTTTAAGTGTTATTAGGAGAAATCAATTCGGCCAACTTTGTATTATGACTTTAAGTCTTATTTTCTTAAGTTAATGGGCCTAGGAGGTGGCCCAGGAGGCTTTTTAAAGAGTTAAAGTAGTTACTTGCAACAGAAGCAAGACCTGCTACCATTAACTTGCAATACAAGCAAGGCTGTAAAGGATAACTTGCAATTCAAGCAAGGCAAACACTTTTGTAATTAAGTGTCTAGGATGTGTGCTAGTCAAGTGTGCTACTTAGTATATGGCAACCAAGAAGCCCAAGATTCCATAAGGTTTGAAAATCAAAGTTTGGATGCAAATGAGCATTCAGCCATGAATAATGCATAAAAGGTTCACAACATGAAACACATCCAACATTCACATAAACATGCCATAAATTGGCCCATAAGCATTCATCATGTACATAGCCAGAGCCAACCACAACCAAGCACAACTTGGTAAACAAAATACTTCAAGTACAACAAAACCTAAGGGCACCCAAGACCACATACATGTACACAAAAGAGTAGTCTATAAGGGTACACCTAATTTGGCTATGCCAATACTAACCCATAGTCACACCCACCAAGTCATGCTTCCAACCCAAGGAACCTACTCTCCAAAGAGCAATTTGAGTGTATCATAGAGCAGGACACACTGCAGCACAAGACCTATAGCCATGTTCATTATCATGAACGTGAAAACAACTATCAGAGCAATAGTCCACACATCCATAGCTGCCCACCTAGACAGTCCCACAACTACTCAAGCCTGCAAAACTTAAAGCATAAGTTTTGGCCAAACACTAACTACATAAGACTTGTGAGTGTATAACCATAATCATAAGCCAAGCACTCATTGGCACTTACCTTGAACTCTAAGGTAACTAGTACTCAAGCAAAATCCACACAACCTCAACTACTTACGTTGAATGTCTTTTCCTGAAACACAAATGTATGGGCAATGAGTAACAATTACTCAATAGGGTTCATTACCATAACAACTCGTTTATGAGTTTATTTAGTTAAGCCGAGTGTCAAACTGAAGACTTAACCTCCTCAAGCTTATGATGTCCTGCAAAAGAAAACATAAAAACACCAAAACACCAGCAATATACAAGATACAATGATAACTGAGGCATATAAGCGTGAACATAAATGTAATGGGTTAGCAAGCACAACGAAATCACTCAAGCACACAAGGTACACACTCACACACCACAATGTTCATTCGGCCGAGGCCCTAGCATGTGCCCTTGTGCATCATTGCACACAATTCTTCACAATTTAATCCTCCATCCACTAGAGCTTCGAAACTTCTAGCAAGTTGGCCTCACTCACTAGAGTTTCTAGCACATGCCATTACTTGATTAGCTAACCAATTCTCATGAAACTGAATCACCTCAATATGCCCTTCAAGTAACTAAGGTCATTTAGCACATTCTAACTATCACTTAGCCACTCTATTACTTGAGTCATGGTACATTACCAAGCAAACAAGTAGCCATGTACCCTACTTTTCCAAACAAAGCTTGAGTCTCCTCGGTTAATGCTTGAACATCCAAGTTCAACTTTAACTTCCAAACCGAGATTGCCTAACATAATTTGTTCATTAATTAGCCATCAAAATTTCTTTCTCATAGAATTTTTACCAAGTAAACAAGTAAATTTGTGAATTCCTACCTCAAATACAAAGCTCAAGCTTTCGGTTGTAATTAACATCCAAAACCGAGACCACTCTTCCCAACTAAGGTTGCCTAGCACAATGACCTTCACTTAGGCATCAATACCGCTTGATCATGGAAAATTACCAAGGAAACAAGTGAATTTATGAACCCTTACCTCAAAACACAACCTGAATGTCTCGGTTTTCACTTGGACTTTCAAGGACCAAACTTGATTCGTCAATGGCAGTGCCTCCAAGAGTCGGAACAACGAAATCAAAGTTTGATTCTTCACTCAAGCTTCACTTCAACACCAAAATCGGCATGGAATCGGCAGCCAACACTACCCAACTCTCAAGCACACAACTAAACTCGGTTATGCCAAAACCAAACCCCAAATGATGACTAAACATGAGTGGAGACATGCATTAACCGGTTGCATGCCAAATGGCACTAAAAATGGTCCAACACCCTTCTCGGTCATCACTAAAACTTGCATGGCACCATTAAGTCCTCAAGACCTCATAGTCTCATTTAAATCACTCCGTTAGAAGTTCATAATGGCCACTTAACTTTATCTTTTGCCATTGACAACATAGTCATTATTTCATGTGCACATTGAACCCGAGACTTCTCAGTTTTGCACACATATCACTTCTCATAATTTTATTCAAGCCCTTTACCTTTATTTCCTTGCCATAAATCTCATGGCTCTTTTTCCTTGTTCATTTAGAACCCAAAAGTTCACTGACTAGCACAAACACCATCTTATGTGTTAAATTTCATCTGAATGGCAAAATTTCACCCAAATGGGTAGCTTTTACTTGAATGAACCTAGTTTTACACATATACTTGAGTTTACTTTTCCAATTAAGTCCCTCACATTTATTTCCTTGCATTCTTGGCCTAAGCCAAGCACTGAGGAATGGTCTTGACAGATAGGATCCTAAGCAATAGCTCCCAAAAAATCTGCCA
This sequence comes from Aquilaria sinensis, assembly GCA_005392925.1. Classification (NCBI taxonomy): domain Eukaryota; kingdom Viridiplantae; phylum Streptophyta; class Magnoliopsida; order Malvales; family Thymelaeaceae; genus Aquilaria; species Aquilaria sinensis. The sequence goes on from SMDT01000337.1 coordinate 170,320, forward strand.
TAGCATAGGGACTTGGGGGTGGAGAGGGGTTGTCAGGATCTTTAGTGGAAGGAAGGACTTCTTTGTCCACATTAGTAGTTGAGGTAGGTTTAACATGAGGATTCATTAGCTTTGAACCTTCAGTAGACTTCTTGGCCTTCATCCTTTTAAAGAGCTTCTTCCCCTCTTCATTATTCTTCCTGAGCCTCTCAAAAAATTTGTTCATTTAAAAGTCTGCTGAATCATCACCTATACCTGTATAAGAAAGCAATGTCAGTGTAAGTATTTCAGAAAAATGGATGAGATGAAATGGAAAGAAAAATCACATGAAAAAAGAAATTGAATAAGATAATTGCTTCTAGAAGAGTTGAACTAGGGGAAAGTCCTATTCATTTTTTGAAGGTTCATCATATCAAGATCAGAAAGATGCTTACTGACTACTTTAAGCTCCTGAAGTACCCCTCTGATCATCAAGTCCTACTTGATGAGGAAAGGGCACTTGATGGGGAAGGGATTAGGTTCATGGTTCGTCCTTAGCATCACCCTAGTCTCCACTTCTTTAATCCATGTGTCAAACTGATCAAACTTCTTCCTAAGGTCATCTTCTAAGAGCTCAGGTGACTTTAGAATGTCCACATCCAAAGGAATTGAAAGTCAACTTGCCTGATATCCCCTAGAAGTCTGTCAAGGCCATAAAGTAATATTCCTTTTGCCAATTGTGCAAGATTTCTTTCGTGCCAAAACAAAAAGAGTACCTATATCTCAGGGAACCATGTAGTATAAAAACCCTTTCAAAAAGTAGTGAAACTTGTAGTGTCACATGAAAATGAGGAAGTGAGGTTCAACCTTGAAAATGTCACACATGTATAAGAAGGCATTGAAATGAGTGTATGTGTTCAGGGGAAATTGGTTGACTGTTATCCCATGATATTCATAAAAGTCCTTCACCAAATTTGAGTGATATTTCTTCCCCCCTTTCACCATTTTTCTTGAGTGGCACAATTGGGATAGGAATCCTAGGAACCTCAATAGTTCTCAAACCAAATTGGAGGAGGAACCTCGGACTGAGCAGGGGTGGAAGCCATGGCATTTACTTTGGCTAAATAAGGAAACTAATTTGGCTAAGGTTGGAAGGAGGGTGAAAAACTCTAAGACCTCCCTAAATTTAAAAATGTCGAAGAACATTAACCAAACCACAACCAGGGCAGCCACATAGGGCTAATATGCAGCAAAAAAACCTACGCCAGAGAAAAATGAGGAGCTAGAAAAGAAAGGAAAACCTGGAGCAAGTAAAAGTTAGAGAAAGAAAATGAGGAAAGTAATGAACTTTTCTCAAGGACCTACATATAGTTAGATGGAGGAAACCCTAGAACCGCTATAATTACACTTCTTTAAATATTGGAGCTATAATCCTTTATAACAAAGTAATGCGTTGAGGGAAAAATTGTAGGATTTTGGGAGCCAAACAAGTGCAGCGGAATATAACTGAAACCCTTCAGGATCCAAGTGAAACGGGGTAAACCAGGTGTTCAAAAATTTTCATACCTAATTTCGATTTAGATCTTTCACCCAACTGTTGAGTCGAATCACAAAACCTGAACAGTTAACGTGTTTAAGCTCTCTATGGTATCCACACGAGCCTCTCAGGATTACCATGCCTCCACTACATCCTGGTAGATGTGTTTCTCTTGTGCTCGCAGTGCTAGCTTACGTCTTCCAAGGAATAGCAAAAGAAGAGTGCGACTGTCACTTTTGGGAGGCTAGGGCAAAAGCTGTGAATTTCTCACTATATGATGTATTTATAGTGAGACTCAACTTCTAAGCCTAATGGGTTTCAAAGCCCTAATCCAATTAGGTTTAATTTCGGGCTTAATAATGGCTCAAATTTTGGGCCAATTATTAACACGAAATTATCATGAAAAAATGACCCAAATAAATTAGCCCATGCACTCAAATAATCCAAATAGGCTTTATGTGTGCGACCCAATAGGCTCTTACCACATTGGCAATGATCATAAATCACATTTATGATCATAAGCAATGAGTGGTGTTTAGCAATACATCATTGCTACTCGAGTGACAAGATTGTCGGTGATTCGACTAAACCTTTATGATCATTTTCTGTATATGGCATTGTCCCTTTGTCCAAGATATCAAGAGTAAGCACGAGACATGGAATGTGTCACTCTCATATAGCCCAATCTTTGGTTTCTTGATTACTGAGTAGACTAACTTAAATTGATGACATTTATATCATATATCAACTCATCTAAGTATGGCCTGGGATTTTGTTAGTCTCACTCTATCAAGGGGCCCGAAGATATCACTCCCATTACATAGGAAGGACAAATCCCATCTTGATCATACAAAACCCTCTGTATGATATATGACATACCCAATGACCTCCTTCAAGTTCACTTAGTGACAAGCAATAAAGAGAAGTATCAAAGTATATGACTCACACGTAGGGAACCTTGATGACCTTAGGTTAAAGGACTACATATACATGATCATTACGAGAATCACTTATGACACTTATATAACAATCCATGTAGCGTTCTCATGGTGGGTCTGTCTAGTAGACAAGTTCTCCAACTTGTACCCATATGTACTCTACATATCTCATATTAGTCTCCATATATACTAGTCTTTACATATTATTGCAACCCACTCCACGATAATACTAGACCAGGGACATTTAAGAATATCATTATTCTAGAGTTTATAATTATGTTTATTACGTTACGCAGAAACAAAACAACAAACATACTTATTGGATTAATGCCTTAATAAAATATCATGACTCAATGTGCAAAATATAATTATCCCATGTTTGGCTTTTGGGCACAACATTAATAATCTCCCACTTACACCAAAGTCAATCATCCATGTATCTAATACCTGATAGCCGAAGGACTATCGCCTCTCCTAGAACGTACCTCCTATCAAAAGCATGCTCGGGAAGCCTGGCACCATCCGAGGGAGGCACTAGTACTGACCTCGGACTTGGCGAATTCCAGTGCCTCAAGCTCGGGATTTAGCCTAATACCCCAGAGAGCTCCAAAGGTGCAGACAGCCCCCTCGGGGGATTAAACAGATCACCTTCGGGATAGAAGAACCAACTACCGCAAGCAGGAGAGGATTTCCCGAAGGTGAAACCTGCGAGCTAGGCAGCGCCCCGGACTGCGAACATAACTCCCGAAGAAGGGTGTTCGTCCCAGAGAACGACCTCGCCCAAAGGACATCGGGAGTACGGCAGGAGCATTTAAGGAGCCTCTGACACATCGCCCACAGACGCACCATGTCACCTCAAACGACGCTCTGACACGCCGACGCCGCCCAGGCCTTGTCACAACCTGTCTCGGACCAAGGCTCGAGGGAGCCTACAAACAGCTACTTGTCCCCTGTGTCCAAAGGTACACAGCAGATCTGACCGAACACGTGTCACGATCTGAACGGGCCAGACACTTCTATAAATACCAAAGAGCAGCCCCTTGCAAAGGGTTGGTCAGTCAGTTGAGAGGATACGAACAGGCAAGGCCACTAAACCCCTGAGTGCTCTCTTTCCTTCACCTCTCAGAAAACTAACTTGGGCGTCGGAGGCTCCTCCCCGGAAAAACATCCCGGGGACCTCCTAACCTTTCCTTTTGGGCTCTTCAGGTACCACTCCCTGGGAAACCTCCACTCCGGGCGTTCTCCTCCTCAGGAAGTCCCTCCAGAAACCACCATGTCCTCCAGCGAAGACGTCTCCGGACATCATTTGGTGCCATCTGTGGGAACCCACCCTCAGGTTGCCATCGTTGAGACTCGGCGTTCTAAGGACAAAGGACTCCCGAAGTCCCCGTCCGCGCCTGAAGTCCAACCGGCTGCTGAGCAAACTTTTCCAGGGACTTCCACGCCCGAGGAAGAATGTCCTCTGGTCATAACCATGAGCTTCCTCCGTGACTTCCAACGCTCTGTTGTGGCTGAGATGACACAACAGATAGACAGAAGATGGCCACAACAAGCTCAAACCCAAAGGTCTCCTTCACCGGTACGCCCTCGGGAAAAGAGCCCCAAAGCAGTCCGCCGTAGTTCGAGGAGTGAAGACCCTCGTGAGGAGTCTTCAACAGAAAATATGCCCCTCGGAGCACGCCTTCTGGGGCAAACGGGGCCCAACCAACCCAAAATTCGACGCCGAAGGAGCCCTTTGCCTGAGACGAGGTCACCCTCTCCCCGACGACGAAGCCATTCTCCGAAGAGGCGTCGTCGATCTCCTCCACCCGAGGAAGAACCTAGCGCCGCCGCCCTCATGGAGAAAATATTGGCAAGGCTGGACCAAGTCGAGAGGCAGGTGGCTCGCAAGCCAGTTTGGGCCAGACTGTCTGAGTCTTTTTGTGGGGATCAGTCTCCTTTCACCCGAGCTGTGGTCGAGGCAGCTATGCCAGGCGACTTCAGGGTGCCTCGGCTAGAAACGTACGATGGTCGGACCAACCCACAGGCCCACCTGACGAAGTACAGACGCAGCATGATGATGCACGGTGCGGACGACGCCACCTTGTGCAAGTGCTTCGAGGTCACCCTCTCCGGGCTAGCAACCACGTGGTACAACTCCTTGGCTCCAGGAATCATCGGAAAATTCCAGGAGTTATCAACAGCCTTCACCCAACAGTTCATCGGGAGTCGCCCGACGGTGAAGATGCCCGTTCAAATGTTTGACATAGCGCAAAGAAGCAAAGAAACTATACGCGACTATGTCGAGAGGTTCAACAGAGAGGCTTTAAGTGTTCCAGACTTTCGGCCCGAAATACGCATCCTCGCCATGACAAGGGGTCTTCGGAGGGATTCCCAACTCTTTTACGAATTCTCCAAGGACCCTCCAGACACACTGGGCGAATTCTACCGACGGACCAAACAGCACATGACGGCCGAAGAACTAAGAATGGGCGGACCCAGGCCCGAGCACACCCGTGGCGAAGGGCCCAGCCAGCAGGCACGCTATCCGACCGACCAGCTACCCCGACCCCGGAGAATGCGAGGAAGGAAACCCCCAAACTTCACAGCACTGAACACCACGAGGACCAACATCCTCATGACTCTGGAGAGGCAGGGAACACAAGTTCAGAGGCCAAGGGCCATGACCGCTGAAAATAGAAAAAACATGAAGAAGTTCTGCCAATTTCATCGCGATCATGGCCACGACACTGAGGATTGCTTCCAGCTGAAGAAGTATATTGAATCGCTGATAAAACAAGGCCAACTTCGGCGGTACCTACGGTTGCCTTCCCCGAAGGGGAGGAAAGAGGAGGAAGGAAAGGTAGAAGATGAGGACTACGACTCCGACAGGCGGAGAAACCGAAGTCCGAAGAGGCGCCCTCCACCCCCTGCGGGAGTCATACAAACAATCACGACGGGGCTCCCATCCTCGGAAAGAAAAAGGAAGGCCAGGGAAATAGCTGTCATGGACTATCAAAGTCCGGCGAAGAAGCTATCCCGAAAAGATGGTTCCACAGTCGTCTTCCCTCACGACGACCCACTCCTGATCATGGCAAGAATTGGAAACTGGGATGCTGATCATGGCAAGAATTGGAAACTGGGATGTCAAAAGGGTATTGCTTGATGACGGATCAAACGCTGACGTCCTATTTTCACAACTGCTGCCGAGCTTGGGCATATCCATCAATGATCTCAGGCCTGTCACTTCACCGACCTTCGGGGTAGGACCGTCCGAGTTACCCGTCCTCGGATGGATCGACCTTCCATTAATGATGAGAGGGACTTCGGTCAAAGGACCAGCTGAGTTGTTTGCCTCGACAATGGCGAGGTTCATCGTCATGGATGTCCCCTCATCATACAACGCCATCCTTGGAAGGCAGACGCAGGGAAATCTGCACATTCGCCCTGACGTGAGATATTTGACTGTCACTTTCGCCACCAAGGAAGGAGACGCAGAAATCTTCATAGATCAGGGCGAAGTAAGAAAGGTGTTCGTCAAAGCCCGAAAAGCCCCAGCAAACAATTCCACACAAGCTGTAGAAGCAGGGGCTTCAAAGTCAAAAAATGGCGAGAAAGAAGTTTCTGGCAAGGTAGAAATGGAAGAAGTGGAACTTATCCCAGGACGAAGTACCCGAATAGGGAAAAACTTGTCCGAAGGAGATAAGAAAAAACTTGTATCCTTTCTGGTAATGAATAAAGACCTGTTCGCCTACTCGCCGAAAGACAGGCCGGGGGTAAATCCGCGCGTAATACAACATAGCCTCAAAGTAAGTCCGGAAGCAAAGCCTGTCCGGCAAAAGAAACGAGGCATCTCAGCCCATAAAAATGACTTCGTCAAAACCGAAGTCCAACGTTTATTGGAGGCAGATGTAATCAGGGAGGTCAAGTACCCCGAATGGCTAAGCAATGTGGTGATCGCCACAAAAGAAGGAAGCAACAAACTTCGGATGTGCATCGACTTCAGAAACCTGAACAATGCTTGCCCAAAAGATTCATATCCTCTCCCGCCAATAGATCAACTGGTAGATTCAACTGCCGAATACGGGCTCCTAAGTTTCCTAGACGCCTTCAGCGGCTACCATCAAATAAAGATGGACCCCTAAGACGAAGAAAAAACAGCCTTCATCACCGAGGGGGGGACGTACTGTTACACCAGGATGCCCTTCGGGCTCAAAAACGCAGGAGCCACCTACCAGAGGTTGATGAGCAAGGTCTTTAATGACCAAATAGGGAGGAACATGGAAGCCTACGTAGATGACATGATAGTCAAAAGCAAGCTGCCTGTTGACCATGTCACAGACCTAAGGGAGACTTTTCACCAGCTCAGAACCTTCGGAATTCGCCTTAACCCCGAGAAGTGCACCTTCGGGGTAAATTCGGGAAAGTTCCTTGGGTACGTGGTATCAGAAAGAGGCATTGATGCTAACCCAGAAAAAATTAAGGCTCTGTTGGAATTCCGAACTCCTGCCACAATAAAAGATGTGCAGAGACTTGCTGGAAGAATAACCTCCCTCAGCAGATTTATTTCCAGATATGGAGACCGGTGTCGAGCATTCTTCAAAGTCCTCACTAAGGCAGCAAAAAGGGAGGACGACCTCGGGAGTAATGATCGTCCTTGGAATGAGGACTGCCAAAAAGCTTGGGAAGAACTCAAAATCTACTTGGCTCGCCTGCCCACTTTGCGACAGCCCCGCGAAAGAGAACCTCTTGTGTTGTACCTCACCGTCACAGAAAAAGCAGTAAGCTCAGTCCTTGTGAAAGAGGAAGGGGCGAAGCAGTGGCCAGTCTACTATGTGAGCAAGTCCCTGCATGGCGCCGAAATCAGATATCCTTTGTTACAGAAAGCTATATATGCCTTGGTCCTGGCAGGAAGAAGGCTACGACCATATTTTCAGGCTCACCCCATCATCGTCCGAAGTAGTTTACCCCTGCGGGACGTCATGAAGAAGGTTGACCATTCGGGAAGGCTCTCCAAATGGTGTATAGAGCTTGGCGAACACGACATCACTTATGAACCTCGGAAAGCCATAAAAGCTCAAGCCTTGGCAGATTTCATTGCCGAGGTCCCCATTACCGAGGACAGCCACCCAAGTCCCGACAAAAATGAGCCAGAATGGGCCTTGTACGTTGATGGTGCCTCGGGCGCCGAGCACCAAGGAGCAGGGGTGATCATCAGAGGCCCCGAAGGCCTGGAAGTAATGAAGGCCATTAAGTTCAGCTTCAATGTCACCAACAATGTGGCTGAATATGAAGCTCTCATAGCGGGCTTGCGCCTGGCCAGAAAAATTGGTGTCAGAAACTTGAAAGCCCATAGCGATTCCCAGCTAGTAGTTCGGCAAACAGCAGGGGACTACGGGGCGAAGGATCCAACACTGGCAAAATACCATGAATTAGTAACGAAGCTTATTCGAGAATTCGACACCGTGCGAATCGAGAGCGTGCCTCGCAGACATAACGCTGAGGCAGATGAATTGGCAAAATCAAAAGCATATACTGAGGTGCTAAGCCAGCCGAGCATTACAGTGCTGAGCATAATGACTTCGGGAAGAAGCTGGAAAGACCCAATAAGAACATATCTCGAAACCAATACGCTCCCCGAAGACCCCAATGAAGCAGCAAAAGTGCGGAGACGCTCCGGTCGTTTCTTTCTGATTGGAGAAGAGCTATATCGGCAGGGATATGCAAATCCGCTACAGAGGTGTGTTGGCGAAGAGGATATTGAAATAATCCTCCAAGAAGTTCACGAAGGCGCTTGTGGTTCGCACATCGGAACCGACGCCCTGGCAGCGGTGATACTTCGCCAAGGATACTTTTGGCCTACCCTGAGGAAAGACGCTAGGCGGTTCGTCCAGAAATGTGGTAATTGCCAAAGACATGCAAAAATCCAGAGAACACCCTCGGAGCTGGTGACTTCGGCAAACTATCCCTGGCCCTTCGCAGTTTGGGGCATAGACCTTATCGGGCCGCTCCCGACAGCGCCTGGGGGCGTGAAGTTCTGCGTAGTCGCAGTAGACTATTTCTCTAAATGGGTCGAGGCAGAACCTTTGACGACTATCTCGGCAAGAGAAGTGCGCAAGTTCGTGTGGAAAAACATAGTATGCAGATTCGGCATACCGAGGGTACTAGTGGCTGATAACGGATCCCAGTTCATAGACAAAGGGTTCCAAGAGTTTATCAGCGACCTCGGAACAAAGATGCACTTCGCCCCGGTAGCTCACCCCCAAAGCAATGGGCAGGTGGAAGTATCTAACAGGACCATAAAAGATGGTCTGAAAAAGAGACTGGGGGAGGCAAAAGGGAAATGGCCAGGAGAACTCCAAAGCGTACTATGGAGCTACCGAACAACGCCCCGAAGGGCTACAGGGGAAACTCCTTTCTCGCTCGTCTTCGGTACGGAGGCCATAATCCCAATAGAGGTAGTGCGACCATCAATACGAGTGCAGGTATTTGATGAAAGTGGAAATGACCTCGGCTTAAGAACCAAGCTCGACCTCGTCGGCGAACATAGAGAAATAGCGGAACTAAGAAGGAAAGCTTTCCAGCAAAGAGTGGCCGCCGCTATAAACTTGCGAGCTAGGCCAAAAGGAATAAAAAAGGGTGATCTCGTTCTCCGAAAGGCGGAATTCGCACCCCGGAGGCCATCACACGGCGTACTTCGCGCGAATTGGGAGGGACCTTATCTGGTTCTTGCCGAAGTACGAAGAGGGGTGTACAAGCTCGGTGACGCCGAAGGCGTGGAATTAAAAAACACTTGGCATTCAGATGCCTTGAAAAAGTTCTACGCTTAGAATCTTGACGAAAGGGTTTACGTTGTACAAAGTTAGAAAAAAATTTTCTAGCTACACGGGCTTCTGAAAGAAAGATTCTTGAACAAAGGATATACTAAAATTCCGCGAAGATGGTCGCCAGAATAAGCATGGGTGTGATTTCCTGAAGTCCCCCGAGCAAGCATGTTCGGGACAATAGGAAATGAAAAACCTTGCGAGAATTTCTAAATACAAAGGCTCACGGAGAACCGATCTAATCTTCCGAAGTCTCTTGAGCAAACGCGTTCGGGGCAAAAAGGAATGAACAATCTCACAAAAAAGACTTAGCCAAAATTCCTTACAGGAAAGAAAAAAGTCTTTATTAAACAAATGAGATCGGTTTACAAAGAAGAAGAACTACCAAAGAAAGAAAGAGTACAAGGAAGGAGAAAAAGAAGGCAGAAGGGGCCTGAGATAAATTAGGGATTCTTGGCGTCCCGGGAGCCACTAGCGCCTGCATCCTTTTCCACCACCGCCCGCGCCGGAAAAGTCTGTGGAAGGTTCAAGTGCTCGAGCTTGGACCCAGACCACCGACGTCCCTCAGGAATATTTAGGGCCTCCAGGAAAGAAAGGTTGAGATCTGGAAACCTTAGAAGAACTTGATGGCGAACGAGACAAAACCCGTCTTGAAAACCAACTTTGGTCATCTCGTCGGATTTCCTCTTCTCGACCCCAAGATCATTAAGCTCCTTCTCCAGGTCTTCAACCTTTTTCCTTAACGCCTTCACCTTCTTTTTCTTTGACTCATCCTTCCCCTTCTTCGAAGAATCGACCTCGGCTTGAAGTGCGGCTTTCTCGGCCTCCGCCTTCGCCAGAAGAGCCGCAGAATCCGACTTCTCCTTTTGAAGTGCCTCATTAACCGAAGTCAGCTCCGCCACTTTTTCACCGAGGTCGGAAATCTTCTGGGAGGAGTCCTTTATAAGTTCTTCTTTTTCCTTCGCAAACTCCTCCCGAAGGGCAGCAATCTCTGACGCCGAAGTTTGGGCCAGCTGAGTATTTCGAGCGAGCAGGTCCAAGCACTGGGTCTGGTATTGTTCTATAGTCTTTGAAGCGGCGGCCCGGTACATCCCCTGCCTCGCCACCCGAACTCTGAGGAATCCGGCATATCCCAGCAGCTGCAGAAAAACAGAGCCAAGAATGAGACAAGGCAAAAAAGGAAAGGCAAATGCTTAGAAGAAATCAAAGACAAAAAAGGAGCAAGGAGAGAAACACACCTGGGCGGCGTGCTCGGAAAGCTTCGCGGTGAGGGAGTCATCATCCGGATGAGCCCCCGCAAGGGCCCTGAAAGAAGCTTCAGTCAGGACCCCCTTTGCAATCTCCTTGGCCATGAGCGGGCAGTCTTCGGAGTACATGTCCATGTCCTCCGTAAAGGACCAAAACGGCTCCTTCGGAATCTTCCCCTTCGGGATATGGGCATCCCGAAGGGCCCGCTTCCGGGCATGCTCGGCAACCCAATCCGGAGGAAGAATCTCCTCTGCACGACAAAAGCAGAAAAATTGTCAAACACAAGTAGCTGCCAAAAAATTCAGAAACTAAGTGTCTAAGGCATCAAACCTGGTGGCACTTCGGCAACGTCGTCGCCAGAATCCAGGGCCCCCTCAGAAGAAATCTCCTTCCCTTTCCTCTTGCGGCGATCTTCGGCAGAAGGGGCTTCCACCAAAGCGTCCAGAAGAGCCGCCGTGTTAGGGTTTGAAGGACCGACATCTGCACCGACCTCGGTCGAAGGCGCAGCAACGGTTACCTCGGGCTCCTCGCCCACCTCCTCGGAAATCTCCGGCATAGGAGGGGGCACGGTCTTCTTCGATCGCTTAGCCACCGGAGGCCCCCCGCCAGCCGCCTTCCGTCTTCGGGAGGCAGCCTTCTTTGTTTGTTCGCCTTTCTCGGCCTGCCCGACGAAAAGCGATCGGTAATAGGCAGCAGTATCGTCACCCATCTCTGAAAAAGAGAGAAAACATCAGCGTAAGTCCAAGATGAAATTAAAACAAGGGGACCAGGAGATGACTTACTTTCGAAAAAATCCGCATAAGTAATGTCCTTCTGAAGAAGTTTTACCAGCCAGGAGTCCTTCCCAGCAATGGCAGGAGCCGGCATCTCGAGGTCCGTTTCGTGCTCCTTTACCACCTTCAACTCCCGAAGTACTTCTTCGGTCATCAACTTCCAGTTAATTGGAAAGGGGTAAAGGGGGCGCGGTGGGACCTCGGAATCCCAGTCAGAGACCGCTCGGATGCGCTTGTCAAAGTCCGCAAAAATGGGTGTTAACTCGGGAGTTAACAGCATCTTCAGGTCAACGACATCCATCACGAGCTTTCCCTGAGCCCACTTCGTCGGGACGTGCGACCAGGCCTCCTCCTTCTTCATAAAAAAGAATTTCTGTTGCCACCCTCGCCAGCTGTCCTTGTTGGCAAAGGTGAACTTGTATTTTTTGCTCCCTGACCCCCGAGGTAGCATGAAATAGAAGCCACCCTTTGGGATCACGAAGAGCTTGTAGTACTGCAGAAAAATGACAAAGTGTGGCTCTATACCGAAGACACCACACATACAAAGAAAAGCATTGAAATAGCAGTACGAGTTCGGCGGAAGTTGGTTTACGGCAATGCGATGGAAATCGCAGAAATCGCAAACCTCTTCGGCGGAGGATACCGAAGTCCGGCCTTCAGTTGGGCACGGAAAACAGTAACCTCGTCACTACGGTTTGAAAAGCTATATTGGTCCAAACGAGGCAACCTCGTAGTGACGTAGGAAGGAAGGAA